>JANBQQ010000016.1:0-113345 GCA_027577275.1 Coemansia sp. RSA 988 | reverse complement strand
TATCCATCTTCTAGCATGTCAACATCTGGCAATGCGCACATGGTTTATATACCTGCCAGTGTGTGTTGTTCTTGAATTGTTAGTATTTTTTATAGAAATCACATAGAAACTATAACATCTATCTACTTTTATTTAGAGAGGAGCATGTAGTGAGTATGCTTAATACGTGATATTCAGTTTGTGTTTGTCGGATGCCTTGTCTTGCGAATAGATAAGCTGTCTTTTCCCGGCTGTTTCTAGAGACAAAAAAGCGCATGGTTTTGTTAAAGGGTATTACCCACCAAGTAAAACAAATGAGATCCAGCTCCACAAATGCTGGTGTTCCTTGGCTTCCATTGTCAGTGCTGCTGACCGCCTCTGCTACACATGTCGCTGGACAGGGGCAATTGCCATTGGCTGTTTCCTACTCCGCTGCCTGCAGCGCACAATCAACGCAAACCACACCACCAGCGACCCCACTCGCAACATAAACACACTGCCCGAATGGCACAAAACCCGCAATACCAAGTCCCGCCAAAAAACAATCTTTTCTTTACGCTATAATATTTTTGAATAATACAATATGTGTGGCTGGCATTGAGGAGTGGCAAATGGCACCAACAATTTCTTGCGAAAGGATCGACCCTCTCATCTACTTTGTCAATCAAGAAGGAAGGAAGGGGCGAGACGCAAGGCCGCATCATCAAGGTGCTAAATTGCGCCAGTCGGGCCCCGTATAAAGAAAAGACGGAAAAGGGAGGGAAAGAAGAGAATTATACACCTTTCTTCTTTGTACTATGCTTTTGATACTTTATTATACTCTGCTATTTGCTTGGTAATACTACATGTGTGAAAGTTGGAGGCAGGATAAGCTAACTGCCGCAGTAACTGCGCAATGAAATTTGCCAAGACAATCGAAACCAACGCAAAGGAGCTGCCAGATGAATGGCAGCCTTACCTTATCCAGTACAAGCTCTTGAAGAAAAGCATCAAACAGATTGTTCAAGAGCTCGACGCCACATTTAAGCGACTGAACATTGCGCCTCTCGCTGATCTGGATGAGTCTTTGCGAGTCGACCATGTGCATGCAGCCACAGCAACCAGCAGTACCAGTCCTGGTGGCATTGCCGACAACGACAATCAGCAGCTTGGAACTAATAATTCTGCGGTCGCAGAATACGCAGGCGTAGCCGAAGAAGTTGCCTACAATATTGAAAGTAAGTTCTACAACCCCCCCTTTTCTCTTATTGCGCTTGTCATTTGCATAACAGCATTATCTCATGACCATATCACCATGCATGTTCGCATTTATACACCTTTGTTGTAGAGGACAACAATGGCCTTGTGCATCCTGTGATCACAGTGAAGCTCCGCAGGCCAGCGTCGCATCAACATGACAAGGAGGACAGACCATCCAGCCCAGCCTGTCTTCCTAGGAGCACTTCGATTGTTCTGCAACCAGTACGCGTACCAGCCAATTGTGGTGAAGAAGATGTCTCTTTAGAAACAGCTGCAGAGGGAAATACGCCATTAACGCCACCTCAGCATACCCCAGCGCCTATCTCGAGCATATCCAGCAACTCCGGAGACTCAGCTAACGATATAAAGGGATCTAAAATAGACCCCGATGTATGCGATGTCGCCGTCGAGGCAACGTCGTGCGAGGATACGGAGGAAACGCAGGTCGTCGTTCGGTTAGAGGCCGACCAGCTGTTTTTTGACCAGCTAGTTCGGTACATCGAGCGCATGCAGCAGTTTGAGCAAAAATACACAAAGGTGTATAATACAAACGTCGATCATCTAGGTGACGAGTTGGCCACTGTGACATCTCCGTATAAACATGACTATCAGGTATGGCGCGAAATATTTCGATTATATATGGATTCAGATATATGGAGCCATACCCAGGGCGACAGCCGTTCGACGAGCACGGCCCGAGAAGGACAGGAGCGCTTTGGGAAATTTGTTAAACACATAGAGGCCATACGTCTAGTGCAACGACTGCGCGATCCAATGTCGGCAAGGCTTCTAATGAGCTTTTACAAGCTGAATTTAGAGCTTGCACACATGAAGCTACTTCAAGAGATGAATGGAGAGGCCACCCGTAAGATAATAAAGAAACACGACAAACAGACACATCTGGTGGCAAAGACTCAATTCCCTCAGCTTATAACAGTTGATACTGCTTCTCTGACACAGGCCCTAATATTCACAATCTACAACGATCTTGTGGGTGTGGTACCCCAGATTAACGACTACCTTTGTCCAATGTGTCTCAATATTGCTTGGAGACCGCTTCGACTTGAGTGTACCCATCTATTTTGTTCTCGATGCATTGTTAAAGCTTCTCGGCGCCACATGTTTGACTGCCCTATATGCCGAAGCAAAAACGCAGTGTATAATGCCGGAATCCAAAACGTGGACAAGGCATTGTTAAACTTTCTCAAACTCTACTTTCCTAAGGATATCAAGGCAAAACAGCGCGAGATTCAGCAGGATATCTCAGAGGAAGAGACCCACGCTATTGTAGCAGCACAGGAACGCAACAGTCCATGTATTGTCATGTAATATTTTTTATTTTGATAGCTTTCTTTTGTGTACCTTGAAGTAGCATATACAAAAGAATTAAGAAGCATCTTAAAAACAAAGCCTGTACAATGTTGCAGGTTTATGTCAACCACATTGCGGGATGCCCACTTTCTTCCAAATACTTGGGAAATGAAAAAAGGTTAGGTGTGTTGGTAGAAATGGAAGCTACTACCCGAAAAGATGAGAAAAGTAATGATACTGAATTACCCTTGGTTCGGTGGGCATATTTGCTTCAGTATATTGCTGTTAGAAAAGCCAATATCTTGGATGAATGATTTTCTTCAGTTTTACGTTGTATTAAATTACATTTAGCGAAGCAATGTAGGAAGTGACATATCCAAATCATCTTGATGCATGAACACAAGCTTTATGTCCTGAGTGAGGTACCCCAGATAAAGCACTTGGGGAACTCAACAGCCGACATAGATTGTGAGATGTTCTGGCGATGGGCCGTATGTGATGTTGGTGCTCCATTGAATCGGTATACTGTTGTGCGAACACAGGTCCCAGTGATTAATGTTTAATCGATTGATCAGCATGGAGCTTGGGCTTCCAAAGCGCAAAACTTTGTGTTGCCTTTTGATTACTGACCCACACTCAAGACTAAAATATACATTCTACTTCATTCAGCTGCCGCATTGGTGACGAATTCTTACTATGCTGCGTTTTGCTGCTCGCTATGCTACACAAAACTATACCAGGACAGCGCCGTCGATAGGCCTGTTGAGATCACCAACGCGCGCACTCTCTAGTAGTACAGCATGTAAGGGTCTACGACGCCGGTTTGAAGGTCGTAGGCGATATCCACAGCCTCAGTCTGAGCAGCCTGATAGACCAAAGGAGAGTGCTAGCGTGGATCTAATGGAGCAGACAAATAGTATTTCAGTAGAAGAAAAGGATATGCTAGAGTCTATAAGCATCGCAGATAAGGAGGTCAACCAGATATACGACTCAATCATGAGTTCCAACCAGCGCCAGATGCGCGATGAGCAATCGCTTCGGCACAGATCCCATGCTGAGTATTTGGAGATGCGCAAAAAAGAGAAAGAGGCCCGACGCGTGCCTGTAATCAGCAATGATGGCACCGAGGACAACAGCAGACCTAAGCAGAAGCCTGACAGTCAAGGGATCGAGAGTCAGAAAGAGGTGCTGGATTCTGTGAAGACCCGCACGATTTCAGAGAAAACTATGGAGCAGCTTGTCTACGTTGACACCCGAGTTGTTCGCGAGATGGAGGAAGCCAAGCGAGCTGTAATTGCTTCTGTCGACACTGCACGCATCAATAGCCTCGAGGATAAGGTTCGTGCGGCAACCGCAGCAAAGGCAGAGATTGTCAGTGGAACAGCAGACAGCAGCGATATACATAGTGGCGAAATAGACGGCAGAGATGACAGCGGAGAGAGCCTTTCGGATGAACTTACACCCGAGTTGTCTATAGGCGAATTTAACCATGTTATATTTGCAAATGCGCTTGTTGGTCAAGTGCGTGAGGCAATGCGCGCATATGATCTTCTGCTCGAAGCAGGCCTAAAGCCGGATCAGACCACTTTTGCAAACTTGACCATTGCGCACGCAAAGGGTGGGGACCTTGACACTGCGGTGTCAATGTTCAAGAGGCTTGAGAGCGAAGGGCTTGAGCCTACAATTTATTCCTACGGAACACTGATTCGAGCATATATGGAATTCAAAAGAGTGGATGACGCCTTTCGTGTGTACGAGATGATGAAGTCGCGCCAGATATGGCCCAATATTCCTGTATACAACAGTCTTATAGTCGCATGTCTGCGCATCGGTGATACTCAGCGGGCCTGGGGTGTATTTGAGCACATGCGCTATACAATTGCTCAGCCAGACGAGATCTCATTCTCAATCATGATTCATGCCTGTGCCAAAAAGGGCGAGGTTGAAAAGGCGATAAACCTGTTTGAGGAGATGGTTAGCAACAACTTAGCGCTGTCCGATGTGACCTTTAACTCGTTGATACATGCGTGTGCAGTGCGTCCAGACTACTTTGATGAGTGCTTCCGGTTGTTGGGTCTGATGGAGGGACACGGTTTCCAGCCAGACTTTTACACATACAACACAGTCATATATGGCTGTGCACGCAATAGGGAACTGGGCCTGGCCAGAGAGATTTTCCGCGACATGTTGAAGCGTTCGCTGAATCCCGAGCAGGGAGATCTGATCAAAATTGACCAGGTCACAATCAGCAATATGCATTGGGCATATGCAGGATATCTACCTGCGGTCAAAAACTGCTCGTGGCGAGTAGTCAAACGGTACGAGAACATTGCATTGAAGGCGCTAGCTGACGTCCAACGCGTCGATGAGAAGCTGAGTACAAATAGCTTGGGCGAGGCATATTCAAAGTCTGACGAGAACCTGGGTACCCAACACACCAACTCAGCCACACTATCAGAGTCACAGAACCTTGCAGCGGAGGTCAATCAACAGCTCCAGGAATTGAGGAGCGAGGGAGCGCCGAAGGAGGTTATGGACAAGCATATTGTTAAGCTCATTAACGCACTGATCCCAGAAACGGTACCAGTAGCCAACAATCAGGTTGCTTCCGAAGCCGTTCGCCTTATGCGGTTCTATCTAGAAGATATTAAAGGTGAAGTGAACACGCGATTGCTAAATGCTTACCTGGCAGCATTGATCAAGAATGGGCGCTTCGAGAGTGCATGGCGTGTTGTCCTGGGAGACTTTAAAAAGTTTGGCCTAGAAAAAGATGGCTGGACTTTCCTGCGCGTGATAGAAATGTGTGCGCGCACTCGCGACGTACCAAGTGCGTGGCGTGTGTGGGACGAGTACAAATCGTGGAGAAAGGAGGTTGAAACGGTATTAAAGACTCCTGGATACGAGACACTTAAAGATACACGGACGAAGGTTTACAAATTTGACTCGAAAGCCGATGGTCCACAGGCTGAAGAATCAGTTGGCGATGCTGCTGCACTAAACAGGACTAAAAAAGATATGCTAGCGCTTTCTGAAGCACTAGTTTTCCCTGGTGACTACATGCTTCCAACATCTGTCGCTGGAGGAGCATTGGCGGTTACTGCAGCTGATCGTGAGTTAGCTCGTCGGCAAATTGGCTGCGGCATGAAAACTGAGCATGCAGTTTATATCGAAATGATGACTTTGCTGAGTAGTAGCGGCGATTTCCGAGCAGCGATCCATCTTCTTCGCGAGGAAAAGCGCGGTATTCTGGAGCATCAGCACAATCCTACGATGACTGACGTCAATGTCTTTTATCGGAATGCGACTGCCGCTGGAAACAAACATGCGGCGCTGGATATCCGCGGTCTATGTATGCAAAAGCCGCTGAATCAGCCGCGCCGAGCGTTGCATCGAAAGTGGGGCACTTCGTTTAACTGGGAGTTGACCGCCCCTCAATACAAGGCTCTCAGCCGTCGGTTCCCAGAGGAATACAGGCCACACAAGGGTCCCTTCAAAGACGGAGAGTATGTCTACTCGCGTCCTCGAGATAACAGCAACAAAGGAAACAATAGCAGTGGTATCAGTAATAGCGATCAAAATGTCGCATAGTGCATTATTGCCACATCATTGTTAGGACCATCTACTCTATTGATTATCTTTTCTCTAAGTTTATTCAAAATTGCTAGAAACTTGATGCTTAGTCTCTTGGCTCTTTTTTCTGCCAACACAAACCACACACAAACTGTGCTGCAACGCAAAATACAAACACCATCCTCAATGTGCCAGTAATATTTTATAAATAGTAAATCTTATCGCTTGAAGCGAGGTTATCCAAAAACTGAATGAAGTAGGCAACTAACCGCAGTGAAAGTTGTGACTCCAATGGCGAGACGCTGGCCAATGTTAGCAATGTCGTTGGTGTCAAAGACATTCACAAGGAAGGACGGTTTCATAGCAGCAACAGTGCCTGCAATCAAACAAGTGTAACTCGAAGTGATCAACCATCCTGCCATCCCGCTGATCTCCATGATCACAAGTAGTAAAATGGACATTGGCACAACAATCAGATATACGCATGATGTGGCAATGGTATCTGAGGCAAGCGCGCATTCTTGCTGATCCGCTTGCGATAGCCTGCTGTTTCTGTTGGTACCCGAAGTAGTTGCAGTGCGCTGCTGTTGTATTCTACTGCGCAGTTCTGCCTTGCGAGTCCAGAGGTTGTTAACCAGATAGATCAACAGCAACGCTAGTACGGGTGCATAACATCCAGCAAGAGGAAGCTGTGTAGACAAGTGCGAGCGTACAATATTTTCAAGAATTGTCGAGTGCGTGTCAAGCTTTGAGCGGATTTGCGCATTGGCTTGCTTGGATGCCTGGCCAAGGTCGCTAATGTATTTTGAAAACATTGGATCCCTGGTTCCGTCAAACACTGCCTCTGGCCACGATGGAGATGCGCCTTGTCCAAGCGCGCCAACCATATCACCAAGCTTTTCCAGCCCAGACCGGAGATCTGTACGAACCTGGCTGCCCGCTCCCTGTGTGGCAGCGGCTACGCTTCTAGCTTGATCGACAAATCTACCATAGATACGGCTTAGAAGGCTCTGCTCTTGGCGATAGATCCCACCAAGTGCATCCTCCGCATTTTGTGCCGCTCGCCTTCCCTGCGCATTGACCTCTTCATGCGCAGAGTTGGCTGCCTGCTGTACATGCTCAGCAGCATTACGCGCTTGTCCACCGAGCCATCTAGCATCTTTTTTGGCATCCTGCTTCATTTCCTTGGCGTTATTTGCAGCCTGTTTTCCAAGATCAGCCGCATTGTCGGTAATATAGCCGCCAGCCCTGGATGCGCTGCGCTGAGCACGGTCTAGCATACTATCGACATTGTCTGCCTTTGGAGCAAGGTAGCCAGATGCGCGACTGGTAAGAACATCCCACCAATGATACTCATGGTCTACGACAGCACCTGGATAGGGTATTTCAGTTACTGTTGGCGGCACAATCTCGGCGCGTGCGTGTTGAACGGCAAGCACAATGCTGAGAAAAGCAGCCAACGCAAATAGTGTTAGTGATCTGAGAGAAAACTCCATGTGGTAGTTTGTAAATATTTGTTAAACTTGTCTTAGCGCTCTTGCTGATGAGAAGATAAATATGGCAGTAGATCTGATGGAAGTCTGGACAAGAAGTAAAAGAGGTGGCATCATAAGTTGGCGCTTCAGAGCAGGTTGGTCAGTCAGCTAACCAGCCAGCGAAATCCAAGCATATATGACATTGCTTCTATTCTTTTCTATTTTTCTAAGCAGCATGAATATGATCATGCAAACATCTCAGCGCATTTTTCGTGGCGCAGATGCACACATATCCTCAACCCTGATCCTTTTGTCCCTACCAAAATATGATCACGATCTGCTGGGGTAATCAGATTAGTATTATTTTATCAGAAAAATATGCGCAAGTTGGTTAATGTTGCGATCCGCTGTGATGGATTTGGTTCTTTTTCGGTCCTGAACAGAATAAGCCTTTATTTAGCGACTCGATCAACTGGCATATTGCTTGTTCTGTGCGCATTTGTTATTGCTAGATAAATATAAGATACAAAGACAGAGGCATATGTCCAGTCAACGACTCTTAGTCTCCAAAATGCGTGTTTTACGCCCATTTGTACAGCGTGCTTCCACATGCACTTCTCGGAAAGCATTTCTTAGCACAACCAGACAGGTTTCGAATAACACAGACAAAGACGCAAACGTTGATACAGATAAATGTGTATCCGTTGACGTTGACTCTGGTATTAGCACAAACGCTGACGCTGTCACTGCTTCTGATACGAGCGACGCTGGCGATACAGCAGGAACGGATAAGAAGGTAGTCGAGCCGACGCCAGTCTATTCAAAGGAGGAAGCTGCTGCAATTGAACCTAGTAGCAAAAAACCCAATGTCCGGCGCGTAGGTGCACGATCCAGCATTCTCAATGAGCGCGATCCTGTGGTTGTACACGCTCTGAAATACCCAATCCACAACGGCAAATGGTACCGCATTGTCCCAGACAGCGCCAGCTTTACACAGATTGGAAAGAGCCATATGCATCGTGTCCCGACTTTGGCGCATGGTCTGGAGCGAGTCCTGTTTAGTCCTGGGGTGCACTGTCTGCAGGATCCGAATAGCAAGGTGTACAACTTTGATCCGTACATCCGCAACATCACTCAGCCAGCAGATTTTGACTTTGACAAACTCACTCCCTACATTACGTCGTCGATGGACAAGACGCTGATGGAGTATGCGCGCACAAGCAAGAAGCGGTTTGTCGGATCGACCTCATCGATGACCCACGTGCTTTCGCATTTGTACTTTGCTATCTCTGGCGGGAAGCAGCCAGATGTGTCGTGTTTGTCGATGAAATTTGCAGATATGCCTAACAGATTTACCCGAGGCATGCGGTATCCAGCATCCATAGCACTGCGCTACCATGACGGAGTATATGGTATTGATGCTGACAAGAGCTTTGACGTCAAGGACAGTATACTTAGTATCCTGGGTAAGTCGCTTGAAAAGCTTCTAACGAGTTCGCCAAAGGAGTTTGAAAAGTACAAAAAGGAGAACTCTTGGAAGGTCAAAAATATTCCAGAAGAGACCTACCACTATGCGACCTTTGGCGACTTTGCGCTGCGCTCGCAGCTGGATTGCCGTGATCCTCGTCTTCCAAGGAAGTCATTCGATCTTAAGACCCGTGGCTCGCTGGCGGTTCGCATGGATTTGGAAAATTACGAGGTCTCTAAGGGATACCAGATTAACACAATGAAGGGACGCCTGCAATCATTTGAGCGCGAGTATTATGACATGGCGCGATCCGCATTCCTAAAGTACAATTTCCAGACACGCATTGGAAATATGGATGGGATTTTTGTCGCCTACCACAATACGGCGCGCATGTTTGGCTTCCAGTATATCAGCAGACGCGAGATGGACGAGGTTCTTTTTGGGAATGAGGCCACGGGCAATACAGCATTCAAAGTGATTCTGATACTGCTAGGCAATATGTTGCGTACAGTGACAGATCAGTACCCGAATATGGATCTCCGTGTTACATTCAATAGCCATGGGGCGTCGGGAAACCTTGACATGTGGGTTGAAGTTATAAACGACGAGGAAGAGGCTATAGCAGCACAGCAATACCAAAATACAGGCCAGTTTACAACCTCAACGCCACCGAATAAGGCCGAGCCGACCTCAAGCCCTGAGGGTAACGAGGGTGCCGATCCATTTTCTACCCCAGACCCACTCAATGCCAACTCGCCTACTGCCAGTAACAATGCTGATCCAGAGAACGAACACTTGGAAGAAGACATCGATCCTGCGGATGATATCTACATCAACACAGAGCACCCCATCATACACTATACGCTAGAGACATTCTCGACATTTAATGATCAGGATACAAACGAGCCGGTGACAGTGCGGAGTGGCAACGACGAGTGGTGTGTGAACTTTGCTTTAAAGAAATCACTTGACAGTCCAGAAGCCCTTGCACAGCAGTACAGAAACTTGCGTCTCCGACAATCTACATATTTCGAACGCGCATCGCCAGACACTCCCGATGAAGAGTTGTATCCGCTAGTTAGGATTTTGAGAAAGATTTCGCGGAGAGAAATGTGGAAAAACAAGCTTCCTACTGGAAAGTTTGTTGTGAATCGCAGCCGCCCACCTATCTATGACAGCGATAATCTGAAGATAAGGGAAGGAGGTTCAGCTAATCAAGACATTGTCAAGAAAACCAAAACAGAAATCAAGCCTCGGTCCAAGAACCAAGGACGAGCTAATAGAAGGCAACCCAGCGATCAGTGATCAATGCAATTACTTCGCTTAGTTCAATGCCCTATAGTTTATAGATGAAGATTGCCTTTTACCATATCTCAGTCTACTACCCTCTTTCTTTGAATAGATGTCTCAGTTGGAACCTTGTGTCTGATTGGTGTGTGGGGATAGGAAGCTAGATAAGTAGCTATAGAAAATTATGTGCGTCTTTGGCAGTAAACTGTTAGATATTTTCGGCGTACACTAGGTTTCTGGGGTTTTAGCGCGCCCGCCAAACGCCGGATCTTTTTTATTTAAACTACTTTTTTTTTTGGAAACATGTCTAGGAAAACGTGTAACTTGTGTCATTTTGCTTGTTGTTTGAAGTGTTCTACTGCTCAAGATCGACTAACTGTATCATCTATCTTATCCGTCAGCAGCAGATATAGTAGTTGTTAATCCATGTAGCTGCAACCGGCATCCACTTTTTGCCATCCTTCAAATAAAATTAATTAACGATTATTCTTGCCAGTAGGCAATCTAATAAACTATGAAACTTCTGTGTACATATTTCCTTGGACTCATGATAGCTACAGCGTTGGCTAAGCTGCAGATTACGCTTCCAAATACGCACACCGAATGGCAGCCAGGGAACATGGAGGCTATCAAATGGAAGTAAGTTGGATACTTTGGTAATTATCTCGATGAGGTGGTGCATTGTTTTATGCAATTGCCTGCAAAGCTAGCCTTAGTGTGTTTGGAATGAGCAGCTAAATCTGGACATGTGCAAATAGAACCATTGACGGAAACCTCAAGGGGAAAATGTCCATAGAGCTAATGGAGGGCTCTGACCCAAGTAACCTGAACTCTGTGACGACAATCGCCGAGAATGTGCCAGCAAATTCTTTGCAGGCGTTCTGGAGCGTACCAAAGAATTTAAAGAACGGCGGCAACTACGCCATCAGGGTTGTTGATGAGAACGGTGAGGACTTTTACGGCCAATTCTTTAAACTTTCCGGCAACAAAGGTAATGCGAGCGATACAAACAAGGTGACAGATACCAACAAGATGGTTGCCAAGGGCACCAAGGAGTCGCAGGGAGTAAAGCCGACTAGTGCCGAAAGCAACAAGCATGCTGACACTCGGGCTCATGATGATCAGTCTGATGTTGCAGGCCCTAAAAAGACGGCGACGCCTATGAAGGGCGCAGCCGTAGAGTCGAGTACTACAAATGCCAAGCCTATGCGCAAAGAAAGCGAGGCGAGCAATGGAGCCATCTCACTTGCATCAGGTAGCGCCACAGTTGTACTTGCGGCATGTGTTGGGGCACTTGGCGCAGCTGCCTTCTAAGATTGAGATTTTTAAATTAACTATAACATTGATCACCTAACATTGGGACACCATTGAATCTTGTGAAGGCATGCAGAATACTGCAATTTGCAAAAGCAATAGCGTTTAGAAAAAATTATTTTGGCGAGACTATTTTGGCGGGTTTAGGTATGGCGGATTTGCGTTGGCGTTGGCGTTAGCAGTGGAAAAGAGTGAAACGTCAGAAAACATTGCGTATTAGTACCAATTGTACATTAATAGATAAATACATACACCACACATACATTCAACCCGCAAGTGCTCGCGCTTCAGAGGCACAGCATAAAAGATTTGCCCCGATAGTATTGTGTTCTGTCAGGACGCAGAACAGTTTTAGTATTCACTAAAATACTGTGAATAAGTGCATAGTACTAAAATTCTGGTTCCTTGCCTTTGACCAGTATTCACCATTTGGAAAGTAGATTGTCCTGCAAGTACCTTATAAGTAGTGGCTGCTCATCCTCAATATCAGATACAGGACGCTTGACCTGTGGATTACTTGGGCCAGCAATCACATATGCAGAGCTTGAACTGGCAGTAGCTGGAATTGAGTGAGCAGTCCTTTTTGGAAGACGAGGCCGTGGTGTAGTAAGAGCATTATAATTTTTGCGATTGAATGCTGAAGGGATCCTGTTAGTATTCTTATAGAAATCACGTAGAGGCTGTAATATCTATTTACCTTACTTAGAGGAACATGTAGTGAGTATGCTTGCTATGTGGCAGTCAGTTTGTGTTTATCGGATACCTTGTCCTGTAAATAGATAGGCTGACATTCTCCAGCTGTGTCGTAAGCCAAGGGAAGCATATGGTCTCGTTAAAGAGTATTACCTGCCAAGTTAAACAAATGAAAGCTAGCCCCGCAGACATTGATTCTTGAAGGGCTCTCACTACCAGTGCTGTTGACCGCCCATGCGCAAATAACGCCGCCACCCACAACATAAACACACTACCTGTTAGACGCAAACCTTCTTTGCCAAAAACTTGCCAAAATAACCTTGTCTAAGCGCTAGTATTTTTGCAAAATATATTAGGTCGATCCCATGTTTGCCTACTTTCTTGATTGAAACTGGATTCTGCAAAAACTTAAGGTTGGGCTTGGACTGGCACCGGGCCGGACCTTTCACGGATATCGTCCTGCTGTCCAACTACAAACATTAAGTGCACCCCATCAAATCATTCTGTGAAGGGGCGGAGCCACCCGCGCCGCTGGCATCAATAATATCCACACATTCCTTGAGGTTGCACTAAAAGTTGCAGGAATTCAACGATTGGCTGTATTGCTGGAAATCTACTAAAAGACTTTCGGGCTGCGATAAGCTACCAATAGTCCAATGATCGACAGCAGCTTGCAGACACGGGGAAACGCGTCTCCAATGCCACTCCGCAGCGCAGCACGTTACCACCTTGTGCATAAGAGCATTGCTGGGCGCGGCAACTTTTCCATTGGCAACAGACTGTTGGGAAATTCGTCTTCACACTGATAATTCGATCGTCCTTGTGCGCTCAGCCAAACCGTCATACATAAAAGCACCCGGTTCTTTTCACAGTGCCGGCTCCAAATTTCCTTTTCTCTTTTCCAAACCCCTTCCCAGAAAACCTCCTCTCCTCTTCTATCGCTCACCCTCGCCCTCAACGTATTTGGCCATTTTCCTTTACTTTACCGTCTTTCCATACCAACTCTACTTCCTCCGCCGGTACCAATTACACACAAACAGCCATGAAGCTCGTCGTTGCGTCTGTTATTGCCTTTGCGTCTTCGGCATTTGCCGCGCTCAGCATTAACAACCCCGTCGCAGGAACCATCTGGTCAACAGACAACAAGCCCGTCACTGTGTCTTGGGTGTAAGTTTACAAATAAAAAACCGGCAGGTGCTGCTTTGCTTGTTTGCCTTTCTGCACGCTGTTTTTCAATTCAGCAACTGTGTGTCGTCTGCTCCTCCCCCATCTCCCTTCTTTGTTTTGGAAATCATTATCCCTCTTTCTTGCTACCACTTGCCTTATCTGTGCGGTTGCGCGATTGGTCAACCCAACAATCAACATTTACTCTCTTTAACTGTGCCGTCGTGCAGCAATTGTTGTATGCGTTACACGGCATCAAACGCAGGGCGCCACCAAATATTGTCATACCATTGTTTCCAATAGCCCTAAGTCGCAATATGCACCCAATGAATTGTTGCACTGCGTGATGTCCTGGTGCATTGCTGACATATCGGCACACAATGTGCACTTCTGTGCGTTCCAAATATGCTGCTGCCAAAGCACGCACTCGGCAAATGTTTCTGTCGGGAGCATCTAACCTGCGGCCGTGCATACACCACGTGAACCCATTATAAAATAATCGCCCTTTTATCACTACCATCAGCATACTGTTCTTAATATGCTGTGCTCCGCGCATTGACTTAATTATACTCTGGATTTTGAAACGTTGAACTCTTGTAGCTCAGATGATGGCAGCCCACTCACTGGCAAAGTGTCAGTTGAGCTGATGGAGGGTACAGACCAGAACGATCTTAAGACTGTGCTGCACCTTGCCTCCGATATCGATGCCGCTGTTGGCGATCTTACCTTCACACCTCCAACTGACCTGCCTGGCAGCAAGTACTATGCTGTCCGCGTCACCTCGATTGATGGCATGCACTACAGCCACAGCTTCCAGGCTGGTGATGCGTCGATCACAGTCCCTGTTTCTGAGGCCTCCTCTGTCTCGGTAGACCTGGGCGACTCTAGCAGCGATGCGGAGAGCGACGATAGCCAGACCGGCAAGGATGTTGATGACGAGGACTCGCAAGACTCCACCGACGAAGAGTCTAACACTGATGAGACTACCGATGAAAGCGATAGTGACTCCGAGTCCGATTCTTCAGACTCAGAGTCCTCCTCAGAGAGCACTGATGAGGAGGAATCCGACACGGACACCGACACTGAGGAGACTGAGACTGAAGAGACCGAAGACACTGACACTGAGGAAGCTGACGATACTGAGACCGACGAGGAGACTAGTAGTGGTGCTTCGCGGTCTGTCTTTGCCATCGGAATCCTCGGATTAACAGCAGTTGCTGCGATGTTCTAAAACGCTCTGCGTCTCGTTTACTATTTCATTTTTCTTATTCTGATATGCGCATCATGTTGTTTACTCAAATTTTCAACAAAATCTTAAAGAAATGTTAAGCATTCTTGTACCTGGTTAGGGGCAGTGATTAACCCATCAGAGCTATTGTTACGGACAAACAGTTGGATGGGGACGGTCTTTTTTATTTGATTTCAATCTCTCGATATTTTTTATATACTAAAAGTTATTCAGGGGGTTTATATTTAATGGCAATCAATTAATATCTCTCGCTAATATTAATATATTAGTTTTTTTTTGCAAACAGGTATTAATGTCAATATGACAATGATTTGCAAGGGGATTCTGGGGCGTTTTCTGTGTGAGGAAACTGTGTCTCCTGCTGATCAGTCGACGAAGTCCAAGACATAAATATCACACAACGTTCGAGGCAGTCATCACTGCCCTAAACCAGATACAAGTGTGCCAACATATAGTCTTTTAAATTTTGTTCAGAACTTGCCGAACCAACAAGCTACTTCAAACCCCCTGACCATAAGCCTAAGCCATAAGCCACATAATGCATATTACAAGTTTATATAATGTGATCGGATATTTTGCCAATATCTTTTGATCTAGCACATGCTACAACAATTGCCTTACTTTCGAAAAATGATTCCGGTCCGACAGATCCTCACTCCCGATGATCTTGCACGCTTTCTCGAAGCGCCAGCTTGTGCAGAGTTGCTTGACTTTGTCAACGCGTTAAATGAGGCGATAATTGGTGTAAAGACAACTGACCAAATAGAGGATAGCCCTGTGATTCAGAAGCTTCTGGCGCTACTTGAAAACATTAAGCAGACGAACAAGGAAATTGCGCCGCTTGACACAAAAAGCCGATTCGGAAATCCAGCGTTTCGAGACTTCTATGATAAGTGCGAGGCTCAGCTGCCTATCTGGCTGACGGATATTGTACTGCCAGAAAATACTGAGGAAGTTTCCAAATATGTTCAGGAGAGCTTTGGAAACCGCCACCGTATTGACTACGGTACTGGACACGAGCTTAACTTTCTCGCATTTCTTCTCTGTCTCTATAAGCTTGAGGTGATCCAACGTGAGGACTTTAGAGCACTAGTGATCCATGTGTTTTTCAGATATATTGAAATTATGCGTGGACTTCAGCTAAGTTACTGGCTGGAGCCAGCTGGGTCGCAGGGTGTATGGGGATTGGACGACTTTCACTTTTTGCCTTTTCTCTTTGGTGCTGGGCAGCTACGCACACACAAACATCTGCGTCCAAAGTCAATTCACAGCGAGGAAATCTTGGAAGAGTTCTCAAAGGACTATATGTATTTTGAATGCGTGCGGTTTGTCAACAGCATAAAGACTGGTTCTATCCGCTGGCACTCGCCTATGATCGACGATATAAGCGGCGCTAAATCTTGGGAAAAGGTTAACATTGGTATGTTCAAAATGTTCCGCGCAGAGGTTATCGGAAAATTGCCCATTATGCAACACTTTATGTTTGGGTCGCTAATCTCATTCAGTGGGAGCAGCACATCAGATAGAACTGCCCATGGCGAAGAGAAATGCGAGAACGAATGTGGCGATCACAGCCACGTATTTGCCTTTGGCCAAGAATTTCCTGATTGCTGTGGAATTAAGGTTCCTTCTGCTGCTGCTGCTGCTGCCGCTGAGGCGCAGACGGATGACGGCTCGCTTGCCAAACCTCGTAAGATATTTGCAAGACCCATTCCCTTTGACTAGCTGTAGTTAACTTTAGGAATAGAGACAGATAATATAAGTAGTTGTGCTTTAACTATGCTTGTTTGAAGAACAAATCCTCAGCATAATCTTTAGCAATAGCCAAGTAACTTTGTTCCTGATTTATGGAATGATTGAATATCCCGAAGGTTGTTGCTGTGAAGTCTGCGCTTTCTGTTATTCGCCGCTTTTCTTGCTGTGCCTGGTGACTAGTCATCAGGGAACACGCCATCTCTGTGCTGGGAATGGTCCAGAAATTTTCTTTCTTTGTTGAGTCTAAAATGATGTATTGAGTGGCGATAACAGCAGCAAAATTGACATTCCAACACCTAAGATCGGGATATAGATCAGAAGGTAGACCGGTGAAGGAACCATTGGCAGATAATCGCTTCCTTGATAGTCTGACATTTCTTAGGCAAGCCCAAAGCCTCAGTACATGTCCAGCATTTCCAGACAAAGCTAAATTATATGCGATTTTGCTTAACCAATGTTATATTTTCCCCTCAATAAATCTAATACCCACAGCTTTGCTAAAATCCCTCTGGTATGGCACAGTTGCCCAGTCTTTGTGGTATTTTCAGCCGGTCAGTTGGTCGGGCAAAAGCTAGAAAAATGCGCAAAACGGATTACAGTATAAAGAAGGCATAATTGAATGCTAATGAAAGGCAGCTGCAGGACTCAACTCAAAAGACATGCAGCACATGCACTCCAAAAATGGCTCATCAGCAGCATGCAAAGCGCTTTGTCCATTCCTTGGCAGTGTTGTCATGCTCCTTGCGGCTATCTATAAGTTGCTTGGCAATGCTGTGCACAAGCGGGTCCTGTGGGTTTGGATCAGTTAGAAGAGAGCAAATGGATAGCAGCACCTTTGAAATAGTGAGTGCCGGTGACCAATTGTCTTTGAGGATATCCAGACAGATCTGACCTTGGCTGTTGATGTTGCAGTGATAAATGCGCGTGCGGAATATAATCTTTGGTGGTTTGAACGGATACTCGCGTGGAAAGTGAATATCAAGGAAGAACACACCACCGTTGTAGGGCGAATCTCTAGGTCCTACAATTGTAGAGCCCCACTCGTAAAGGTTGTCTCCTTTAGGTCCAGCACTGCAGTTGCTCGGCGGATCGAGACTGATCTCAGCAAGCTCCTTCTGAATCCTACAAGAAACAATAACACAAGCCAAGGAAGAATTTACCCCTCCCCATATTTTTAAGCAGCAAACACCACATTCACAATCAAAGGCAAATAAAAACACTGCGCCTATTTAGTGACCATTGCAGAATAGTTGCTCAATCGCCAGCCATGAGCATCGCGGTTGGCTTTTGTGTGGTATACAAGCTGTTGGTACAAACAATGTGAGGATATGCTGGGCACTTACCTCTTCGCACTGCTACTAAGTGAGTTTGAAGCGGGTGCACGCTTCTTCTGCTTATTTGCCGGCATGTTTGGCTTTGCCGCGGCTGATGCCTCTGCGGCTGGAATGTTTGTCAAAGTAGCTGCAGAGCTGTCTCCTGCTACCTGCCCCGAAGTCTGGGTGGCCGAGGCCACTGTGGATTCGGGATTTCCGCCTACTGCAATTTCATTCCCGCTCGCATTCCCAGAGTCAGATTCGCCACGTGCTGTTGCGCTAGAAGCAGCGGCGGATCTGTCTTCTGTATCAACAGGATGCGCGCTCAGCGACGCAGTGGTGGAGGCAGCGGCAGCAGTGGATGTAGCCGCAGAACCGGAAGACTGCGCATTATTCGAGGAAGACATTATCGTAAAATGCGCGAAAGTGTCAAAGAGAAGCTGGC
This sequence comes from Coemansia sp. RSA 988, assembly GCA_027577275.1. Classification (NCBI taxonomy): domain Eukaryota; kingdom Fungi; phylum Kickxellomycota; class Kickxellomycetes; order Kickxellales; family Kickxellaceae; genus Coemansia; species Coemansia sp. RSA 988. The sequence continues at coordinate 95,080 of JANBQQ010000016.1, read as the reverse complement.
TGAGTACACAAAAGAAAGAAGCGCAAACCTTCTGTTGTACGCCAGCCAAGAAAGACAAAGGATAGCTGGCTGTCCGAGAGCCTAGCAAAGCCAGTCGTTTTACACGTAAAATTTGATGATCACATCAGATCAATAGGGGCTGCAAAAAAAAAAAAGGAACAAAGCCATGAATGTCACAGTGCTCAACTGGCACTACTGCGGAAAAAAAAACACAAACAGCACTTCTAAAGCAGATCTGCGTCTTCGTCTTCTTCGACATAGGCTGTTTGGGGTGCAGAGGATGGAAGCGCTCCTGCAGCCAAATTTGGATCGGGTCGCGCACGTCCTGCTCCAGGCGCCCGTATCTGGGCTGCCAGACGCACAATAGTGCTTTCGAGAAACGTGGTAGTCTGATCTTGCACAAGGATGTTGAACTGATCCTGGTCGCCGTCGCTATACGCTTGAACCATTGCATTGGCAACTGTGCCTTCGTTAGAACTAACAAAAGTCATGTTCTTTCCAAACTCGTCTCGTTTCTTGCCAGCTTCGACAACATCTCCAAAAGCCAGCAGTATCACAATTGCGCTCAAGTAGCTCTTTGCCAGCTCGAAACGGCTGTTGATCTGTTGACAGATATCCCCCAAGCGGATCTGCGTATCCGCTGCCTCGGAAAGCCGGTTCTGCTTGATCAAATACGCTATCAGCTTCTTAAAAGTAGCCACACTAAACCGAGCACGGTCTTCAGACTCATATATCGCAAGTGCATTCTCGTAGAGCTGGATCGTACGGTTTGTGTCAATGTCTTCGCAGATATGCGCGGCCTTCTCCATCATCTCTGCTGCCTTTTCTGCTGATGAGCCGTGAGAACGAAACAGATCGCTTGCACGACAGTAGTAAGCGATTGTCCTAGCATGGTCCCTAAAGTGTTTCTCACTCAGCGATGCTGCGTTCTCATAGCCCTTGCCGGCCAGGTATATGGCGTTAACTTTTATATACGCCTCGCTTGCCTCTTTATAGCAATCCATAGCCTCTTCATAATGACGTGCTATCTTGAAGGCATTGGCCGCCCTGTCCCAACTGGGCGCTGCGACATCCCACTCAGCCTTTGAAAATATGCCACTCTTGGATGCTTTCTCTGCATCTTTCTTATGCGAATACGCTAGCTTTAAGCTGTTGGACTCCATGCTACATCGGACATTATGACATTTACAACCGAGTAAGTGTGGGCAAGCTCTGTGGGTGACTAGAAGACTTCAGCGATATATAACAAGCACTTACTTCAGTTACACCATATAACTATGCGGATATCAAAATAAAGCCCTTTGACAAGCAGCATGCTAAATCTGTGGATGTCAACGGTGCAGATATAATATATACGGCTACGTGACTAACAAATACATATGGGCAACTATGACGTGGCATGTGGAGATTGTCCACCCCTTAGAGATCTTGAATATTTATATTCTCAAGATAATGTAATCTTTACAGGTCCAACTTCAAATTCTAGCAAGCATTTAGAATATTGAAGCCAAATACGTTGATTTTCCAAGAGTTAATCGCAAGGTGTGTGCAACAAACTTGTATCTAAACAAAATATTAGATATATATTCTGATTGCGCTTGCCAGATAATCTAATGTGGGTGACGTCGTTGTTACTCTGGCACATACCACGTAGTCTATGTTCTACACAAGCATACAGCCTGTAGCTTGCAACTGAAAGTTGTGAGCTCGATGAGGCAACAAGTGAAACATTTTCCAAAAAATCAGGATGCTGCTGAAATACATCCCCAGACTTACCAAAATCATGATCTATTGCAGAACGGTGGTAATGGCCATGACCATGTGGAGAGATTGTTTGACCCCAGATAAGGTTTCTTCACGCTACCAGGCTCATTGCGGGGAAAACCAATTAACTAAAATAGCGGGCGCCGAGAAATAACAAATAAAAAAATTAAAACCTTGCCCAATTGCATATTAATATTTTTATTTGCTCTGAAACCAATGCAGTAGAGCGTCTTAGTTTTTTTTTTCATAATTATCTGATACTCAGAAAACCACATATTACAATTTTAGCTTGCAATTCTCTCACGTTTTTATATTTGCTTGGTGCTGCCATCAGAGCCTTGTGCGTACTTTAGCATTCATTATCCTGTTTTTTTTACGCATTCACGACTACTGTATATAACATTTTTGGCATACCGAACTTCCAATATATTTTTTGGTTCACTAACATCAAAAAGCTAATAGAATAACACGTAAATTATGAAGACTATCCAGTTTGTTGCCGTAACTACCGTTGCCTTGGCTGCCGTGGCATCTGCCCAGAGCGCCGAGAAAAAGATGGGCGATATGTCGGCCAACCAGAACACTAACAGCGTATCGGGTGCATCTCCCAACGCCGGTATTAGCTCTGACCCCAAGGCGCCCAAGGAAGACAAGCCAAAGGCCAAGGCTCCGGCCGCTACCAATGGTGCTGCAAAGCCAGCAGCTGGTTCCGACAAGAAGCAGGCAGAGACCAAGAACACCAAAGAGAGAAAGAGTGCCAAGGAGAACATATCTTCCGCTGCTCCCGACGCAAATGCTGCATCTCACCAGGTAGCTGCCTCTGCAGCTCTTCTTGGTGCTGCTATGATCGCTGGTGCCTATATATAAGAAACTGATTTTCTGCAATTAATGCAAACGAGGCCTGTTCATTTAGCCTTTAAAATTTCTATATCCTTAAGGATTTCTTTTTTTAAAATTATACCAGGTATAGACAGTGAAAATATATATGCCCTATGTATGCGCTTAAAGTGACTCAAAACTGACCATGTGATCCAAACACACCTGTGCCATGTGGGTTTTGTTGATGTTTCTCTACCCCCATGTTTACATTTTTCGTACTCTCTCCTATTTGTAGCTTTTGTTTTTTTTTTTTTATGCAGAACAGGTAAACTTGCAACAATGAGCGAGAGCCCCTCAATATATATGCCGCGCCAGCTACGGCCGAGGCGAATGCCACAGTCACGGTCTGCTGTTGAAGAGTCTTCTAGGAAAACAACCAATAGAGGACGCATAGCTGAACCGCAAATTGAAAGCAGTTACCATCACACACCCAATTACGGAATCCCACCACTTCAGCGACCGGGAATAGAGGTCAGGGGTCTGCCGCAAACACCGGCAGTGCGACAAATGGGTGCATCTATTTACAACACTAGGCGGAAACCGGCCACTGCAGTGTCAATATCGGGCTTTCTAGGGAGACAGCTGCACGATCTCGGCAGTCAACCCTATTGCTTCCAAAAAGGGTCCGCAATATACGCATATTTACTTGGATATGTTGATAGCGATGGCTCTATCCACCTGAATAGACTGGATCAAGGTATCCAAGATGGCACGGATCGCCTTCCTACATTGGTGCATAGCGCCGATGTAGTAGTTCCTCTATATACAGGATTATCTATAGATGGTTTCTACTCAAGTGTGTTCAGACGCGGCTACATATTTAGAGTGGCATGTTTGCTTGAAGACACAACCACAACTACACATACAGGGCCTTCCATACAGTTTATCAGTATAGACGCCCAGGCCCGCGTATCGATAGAGCCAGTCTCGCCAATTAAGTTAGATGGCATGCCAGGACTGCTAGAGAAGCTCCAAAGAGAATCCAATATTAGCTGGGGCCCCTTACGAAGAAAAGAAGGACATGATGGCTCCTATATATACGACTTTGGCCCCTTGCTTCCTTCAGCGCATGCTGCCTGGATAGCTGGTAACTCTGAAACCGATGATACGTCTATCGAAAGCGCATTTGCTGACTCTGGTATGCCTATGTCGCTACATATAGCTCTTGTTTATCCTGACGATAGCTATCGATCGGCACGGGTTCGCCACTTCTCTGCAGTGCACGCAGCGGGTGGGCCTGTCGTTAATGTACGCCTAGCATCTGCTGAGCTGGTTTCATCGTCGAGCGCATCAGCTGTCGTGGCAAGATTCACACCACTTGGCCAGTGTGGTCAGGGAATAACCAGGGCAATTTATGCAGCAGCTGGTCAGCACCGAGTGTCAATTGCTGACCAATCTGAGGAGGCAGCAGGACTTTCTCCACAAAAGCACAAGCCATCGCCGCTACTGGAAAAGATTGTAGCATCTACCAGATCACTTGTGTCTCAATCGCCTGGACATATGCCCCCAGTGCGTGCCCAAAGCCCAGATATGATGCCGACATTGCAAACAAAAGCCGGTGCCCATGGTGCGCCTTGTTTATCTGCTGCTCAATCTAACGACAATTCCAGGAATAGCGACATTTCTGAACTGCTGCAGGAACAGCGACAAATCCGGGCATTGCTAGAAGAGCAAAATAACCTTATAAAATCGCATGTATCTCAAACCCAGGAGCTGATACGCATGACGAGACACCAGCCATCGCCACAGACAGTCACTCGACGGTACTTGCGCATGAGAGGAACGCACACTCCCAGCTTGCTTGGAATTCAGCGGCGCACATCAGAGGCCGGAGATGCGACAGCAATAGGAACAACACCAGAAAGCCATAGTATGCGCCGATCCAATTCGCTTTCCGAGATTGTGGATGGGATTCGATTATTTGAGGTTGAAGGCTATGAGGAGACGGAACACCATGTTGGCCTTGGGTACCAGCGTCGATTATCATTTACATCGCCCGTGAATGCTGGCGGCGCAGACTTGACACTTGAAAGTCCATCGCAGACGCCGTCTGTTGCTTCGGGCTCTTTATCAACATCTGGCATTACAAACCTTGTTACTCACATAAACCGCATTGTTAGCGACGGCACTGGCAGGGTGCCAGCAGCCTCCAAAGCCTTTGAAAGACCACCACTGCCTGCCTCCAGCAGAGCGCAAGGGCACAGCCGCACATACGACCACAAGATTACGCCGACCACGCAAAAGTACCTGGATTCGCTAGAATCCCGTGGCGCGTCATAGCTTGCGCAGAAGCGTTTTCTGGTTACTGTTTCTGATATTCTATTAAATTGATACACTCACGTCACCATCATTAAAATCTGCCTGCAGGCGGCTCTGCAAATCGGTTCGGCTCTAGTATTTACTCTTTGCGAGTTTGATTTTCGAGCCGGGGTTTTTCCAGCCTTGCTGTGCCCTGAGCAGCAATGGGAGCAGCAGAATCGAGGTTGAGAGGAGTGTGAGGTCTGGCATCCATCCATATTTCCTCCTCTTTTCCTCTCGCGGTAAATTCCATATCACTTTATAAACATGAAGGCAAGCATTCAACGATGATAGCACTCGGTGCGTTGGATGCGGTGGTTTGTATCCATTATGAAGGGATGGATGCGCAGCGCAGATACGTTCTTTCGCGAGTAGACAAAGGATGCGAATGAAATGGATTTATGGATGGATTCACTTAGGCATCAAACGGGCGGACCGTATTGGCCGCATAGTGCGTTTTCTCCATATACCTTATCAGAACTGGAAGCTTGCTTTCTAGAGATAAGGTGCCTTTTACTCCAGAAATCAAATCCTTGCTGGGAGGAAATCTCAATTTCAAACACGCCAGCTGAATCGTCTATATTCTTCTATGGCGTTTCTAGTGAGGCTGAAATTGCATTTACCTACCACTGCAGGTATCTATATCAAAGCAACAGTTGTTATATTTGTGTCGCAACTAAATCCCTTCTATGGACATTATACCGCGAAGAATCCAGCGCACCACGTAAGGCTTTGTGTCTTCCAATATCCACCGATAGTCAGACCAGGCTTTGTCTGGTGCTGTTGTAATGATCAACTCTCTTCAAAACACAGCGTATACAAACATGCTTGCTCTAGAGTTGTATTGTTTTCTATAAAGGCAACACCAGATCTTGTTGGGCACTTTGGATAAATTGTGTCTACACAGTCTAATGCTGCTCGAAGCTATGAATTGCATAAGCTAATATGTCTTGAGTATTGTATCTGTAATATTGCTTCTGTTTGAATTTTCTTTGTAGCTGAACATCGCGAACCTGGCCAACGGCTGCCAGAAGTCATTCAGCATTGACGATGAGCACAGGGTCCGTGTCTTCTACGACAGGCAGATCTCGGACGAGGTTCCCGGAGACTCGGTCGGCGATGAGTTCAAGGGCTACGTCTTCCGCATCACTGGCGGAAACGACAAGCAGGGTTTCCCCATGAAGCAGGGTGTTCTGCAGCCTAGCCGTGTCCGTCTGCTCCTGTCGACTGGTCACTCTTGCTACCGTCCCCGCCGCAGCGGCGAGCGTCGTCGCAAGTCAGTGCGTGGTTGCATTGTTGGCCCAGATCTGTCGGTTCTATCACTTGTCATTATCAAGCAGGGCGAGGCTGACATCCCCGGACTGACTGACGTCTCGGTTCCTAAGCGTCTTGGCCCCAAGCGTGCTAACAACATCCGCAAGCTGTTCAACCTCAGCAAGGAAGATGATGTGCGCAAGTTTGTTATCCGTCGCGAGGTCACTCCCAAGAACCCCGAGAAGAAGCCGTACACCAAGGCTCCCAAGATCCAGCGTCTGGTCACTCCCCGCACTCTTATGCACAAGCGCCGTCTGATCACCCTGAAGAAGCGCCAGCAGGAGAAGTCGAAGGAGGCCGCTGCCGAGTACGCCAAGCTGCTTGCCCAGCGCCAGAAGGAGCACCGCGAGCGCAAGGAGGAGCTTCGCCGCCGTCGCTCGTCTGCCTCGCGCAACTCTGCCTCCAAGCAGTAAAACTCTGGGTAGACACTTTCAAAAAGTCATATAGCTCTCCAGGGACGCATGTGCAGCTCTGTTTTTTTTCTCATCACATTGGAACGTGTTTCACCAACAACGGTTTTTTGTCATTGGGTAATTGATGTTATAAAAAGGTTACATTAGTGGCATTGGCGATGTTATTGTCACTTAAAAGCTTGGATGAAAACAGCTAACAGTGGCAGTCGCCAGATCCAGTGTCTGGAGGCAGCTACTTCTTCCATGGGTATTCCCACTGGCGGGTCTTCAGACGCCACATGCGCTTCTTGTTGCCGCGAACTGCATGGGTGACCCACTCATCAACACAGTACTTTTCCTTGAATTTTGAAATATAGGATGGATCCCAGAGCTCGCTAGCCACGCCCAGGTCCTTGCAGCAACGTACTAGGGCATTGGACTTGCACCCCTCAGTTGCGGTAGCCAATCCGCTTTCGTCGAAGTAGTCTTGCTCACCACGTGCTTGCGAAATAAAGCGGCCGAGACCTACCAGTGCGTATTCGCGCGATAAGGTGCGGCCCGAGACCGAGTGGGCGCCGCGAGGCACCAGGCCCCAGCCGCCAGGGCCAAAGGCGCGGTTGAGGATGCGCCGATATTTGATCTCGGGTAGGTACAGCAGCCCATCGGGCTTGATCTCAATCTCAGAGTCGATCACTGGTGCCATGAGGGTGTCGCTGATCCGTTGGTCAAAGGGCTCTGTGGCCATGCCCTGATATGATGTCGTCCAGTGCGAGTCGCGGAGATATCCTTCATTTGTGTTGAACAGAGCAGATGTCAGATCGCCGCCTGGGCTCTGCACCGCAGCGGCAGCTGGTGTCTCAGTATCGGCGGATTTGGTATTGTTAGCGCTATAACTGGCTGTCTTTTTTGGTGCAGACTCGCTATCGACTGCTGGCGACGCAGTGGCTCGGTTTGATGAGACCATCTTGACGCTAGAGACGCTACGCATCTGAAGATAGAGAAGCTGTGTGCGTGCATTTTTCGTATTAAAAATCTACAAACAGTGAGCTGCGGCATGCATTCAGAGAAAGGCATCAAAGGGGGTTTCAGTAAAGCTTTCTTAAAAACATACTCTGCATCTTAGGATACTCCCGGCAATGAAAATTATGATGAGACCAAACATACACTAGTGCGGCTTGCGTTGGCGCGGAATGCGCAAGCTGTGGGCGCTAGACGGTGCATTTTCGTAGATCACTCTAATTTAGAGCTACTAATGTCTGTGTATGAATTCGATACAGTGGCGATTGTCATAAAACTACAATAAAGGCAACTACAGAAGCAGAGTTAAAATGTAAAGTGAATAAGCAAAATTGAAAGCAACAGCTGACAGGCAGCAGTTAAAAAAAAAAGAGTACAAAACATTTGAGTGGATTAAGGGCTATTGATCTTGTCACTTGGTTTAGGGCCGCGATGTTTGCCCCAGACAGATGATGAGAGAGGCACAGCTGGTGATGCAGATGGACGATATCTGCCTTGGGGTGTACGTGAGAGCTGCGCAGATAGGGTGACTTCTCCGTCAACATCCTTGTCATGACTGTGCTTCCGTTGATAAACAGTTGGATCCATTGGATAGTGTTCCTAAAAGTTGCTCAGAACAGGCGTAGCCTACGCATGAAACTTTAAATACTCAATGAACTCGTCCTTTGCGAGCTAACGACTATCATTATAATGTCCAGTATTCAACATCTTCCTCATATCCTAGTGTACGTACTGAAAAATAACCGCAACATCCACAGGCGCTCTGCTTTCATGGATTCTTTTCATTGCGCAGCAAGCGCAGAAAACAAGAAGAAAAAAGCAAGAGTTGAACTGGAAAAAGGGAACAAAGACAGCAGGAAGCTGATTAGCTGGCTTAGAAGCACTTGCGGTGCACAATGGATGGGCCAGACTCGTCGTACTCCTGCTTGGAGACCCACATCTGCTGGAAGGTCGATAGCGAGGCAAGAATGGAACCACCGATCCAGACCGAGTACTTGCGCTCAGGAGGAGCGACAATCTTGATCTTCATGGTGGAAGGTGCCAGAGCAGTAACCTCCTTCTGCATGCGGTCCGAAATACCCGGGTACATGGTGGTACCGCCAGACAGCACAATGTTGCTGTAGAGGTCCTTACGGATGTCGACATCGCACTTCATGATCGAGTTGTACGTGGTCTCGTGGATGCCAGCCGCCTCCATACCAATGTCGTTGGGCTTGAACAGAGCCTCAGGGCAGCGGAAGCGCTCATTGCCAATGGTGATGACCTGACCGTCAGGCAGCTCGTAGCTCTTCTCGAGCGAAGTCGATATGGACGAGGTGTTCATTTCCTGTTCATAGTCGAGCGCAACATAGCAGAGCTTCTCCTTGATGTCACGGACAATCTCACGCTCGGCGGTGGTGGTGAACGAGTATCCGCGCTCCGTGAGGATCTTGACGAGATTCTCAGTAAGGTCGCGGCCAGCAAGATCCAGACGCAGAATAGCGTGGGGCAGCGAGTAACCCTCATAGATGGGCACGTTGTGGGTGACACCATCGCCCGAGTCAAGAACAATACCAGTGGTACGGCCGGATGCGTACAGCGACAGAACGGCCTGGATGGCAACGTAGAAAGCCGGGGTGTTGAAGGTCTCGAACATGATCTGGGTCATCTTCTCGCGATTGCTCTTGGGGTTAAGGGGGGCCTCGGTAAGCAGGACGGGGTGCTCTTCGGGAGCGACGCGCAGCTCGTTGTAGAAGGTGTGGTGCCAGATCTTCTCCATATCGTCCCAGTTGGTAACAATACCGTGCTCAATGGGATAGCGAAGCGTGAGAATACCACGCTTGGATTGGGCCTCATCACCGACATACGAGTCCTTCTGGCCCATACCAACCATCACACCGTGGTGACGGGGACGGCCAACAATGGACGGGAACACCTATGCTTGAGAAAAACCCAGAGTCAATAGGGATAGACCCAGAGGATACGAGGGATTAGCATCTTACAAGGAAAAGCAAACACGCAGCAGCCTGCTTCAGAGAATGCGCAGAGGAATCACGCGCGGATGCCGCGCCCAAAAAGACGGTGTAGCACAAGGCGGAGAAATCAGCCGTTCTCAGCGAACTGGCACACAGTATCAGAAAGTTGTGGGTGCGTATCCCCCTCCTCTGCCAGTCCGCCCTATGCCACCCTGCCACACTTACTCAAGGGAAATAGGCAAAGGTAGCAAAAAGAGCACTGTAGGCAGTTTAGAGAGTCAGGATGTGACCAAGACAAGCTGGAAAAATGTACTTACCGCACGAGGGGCATCGTCGCCAGCAAAGCCGGCTTTGCACATGCCGGAGCCATTATCAATGACAAGCTATAAAAACAAGAGATAGGAGTTTTATGTCCAGATGAGTGATTTAGTGGAAGGCTGAATCTCGACAGATTAGACGCTGAGTTGCGAATCGTGAGAAGTCCCGCACAAACAAGGTAGAGACCATTAACACGCAGATGTGGTTGCACAAAGCACAAAACACGGGCTGCAAAAAAAAAGTGAATTCAAGACCAGATGAGGCACTCATAATTCAGCAGGCAGGAAATACTTACAGCAGCAACTTCGTCTTCCATTGCGATAGAGGGCTAAGTGAGTATACACAAGTAGACCTATGTGGTGAATCTGACAGAGAGAACGCGATTGCCTGGGCAACACAAATGGACAAAAAGTCAAAATAAAGAGCAAGAACGGGTGGGGTTCGTAGAAGAAAAAGAAGAGGAAGAAGAGCGAGCGACACAGCGCCTCTTGTACTGGCTATCGGGCTTGGGCCGCTTGTCCACAATTCTGTTGCCACGCGTTAGCAGGCCCACCCACTCCCCGCTTGCCCAGCTCGCCCTGCTGCTGTCGGCTTGCTTTTGCCCACTGGCGGGAAAGAAAATGGCATTCAGGCACAAAGAGCTTTCGTTTCGCTCGCAAACAAGCGGATCAGGGGGGGATTGGACGAGCGCTGAGTGGGCCCCAGTTTCTGATTTCGCTGTGTGGTTCGGCTCAGTTTCCCCAACAGTTGCAGCGCCCAGACTTTCACGCTTAGTGGGTTGTCTGGGCCAAGGGCTTGGCGCACGAGACAACGCTGGCACATGCCATTGCTAAAGAATTAAAATGCTGGCTTGTATGGACAGTATTGCATAAAAGAAAAATTACAACGAGCTACATCACTGGCGTCCAGCTGTGCTGCAGGCCGTTTCTGTCGATGGAACGGCCGCTGCCTGCACATCGCAGACACGCTAGCGGCAATTTGTCAAGTGCAGCTTGGCCACCTACCACGGTTTCTGCAGCCTTGCTCGCAGCAGCGCCCGTGTTGGCAATACAGCGCCGATGAAATCCATGACCACATTTGAACAGCACCGTCTGCTCGGTGCCGGCGCTACTGCCAGCACGGCGGATGCGTCGGTCGCTAGCGAGCTGCTCGTTATATGTGGTCGATGCAGTGCGCAACTTCATCCACTGCCACTGAGCTTCAGAGTCCTCAAAGACGTGCAGATCAAGAACACGCAGCGTATTAGATTCGTAATACTGCGATATCTGCTTGCGCAAGCTGGTCATTGCTTGCACCTGGCGCTGGTCTGCAAACAAGGGCTCGCGACATTTACCACAGCATAAACCAGGTGCATCGCGCTCAAGCGGCATATAACTGCCTGCCCTGCTTCTCTGTGTTGTATCGGCAGGAATAGTCCAGCCCTGCTTCTGCGACCGCACAAGCTGTGCAAATGTTGTGAACAGATCGTAGTCTACGAGAACATTGGTTAGAGCCATCAGTTGCGCCTCAGATTTGTATGCGCTGACAGCGACTGCAAGCAGGTGCTGGATCTCGACAATGTCTAGCGAGCGTGCAGCACCAGCGCTCCCTGGGCCTATATTGCTAACCTTTCCTGACACTGGTCCACCAGCGATCAGCTGCTGAATGATGTTTCTGAGCGATATAAACGAGGAGGCAGGGGATGCGGCAAATATCAATGCATCCAAGACACTCTGGAGCATCCACCGCTGTCGCTTAGAAACAAGTAACCACGCCTCGCGCGTCGCAGTAGTTGCAGTATTCAGGGCCAAACCATCAATTGTACGGCCTGTGGCGTGCAGGTACCCGAGTGTCCGCCGAAGCAGAGCTAGCCACAGATCACAAAGCTGTTCGCTGACAAGCGTCCGGTAATCGTTCTGCGCCTTGGAAGTAGTGTCACTTGTCGAGTCCATAGATGTATTAGCTTTCGATGCCTGTTCGAAGAAGCGTGCTGGTTGTGCATCAATGGCGTCCTTACCGAGTCTGCTCAGCGCAGACTTGCACACATCCACGCAGCCGTCGATATTATGTGCAGCAATATCCAGATGGTCGGCCAACCGCTCACGATCAGCCTCGCTCAGTGCTGCTGCCTCGGGTGCACTGGTTTCATCAGGCACAGCTGCTTTGATGCTTTCGGTCTCCTGGTCCGTCTGGCGCAGCAGCGTCTGTAGTGCACCTGAAAAATCCCCTAGGCGCACCAACGCCCAGACAAGTCCATCGCTTACACCGTGTTGACTGCAGACTGACTGCACATAGGCAAGCCTAAATGGCTCAGGACTACAATCAGCGTGCTTTCGAAGATATTGCAGTACACCTCCTGGGCTGAATTGACACATAAGCTCCAAATAACGTTCATGGTACGCCTGTGGAAATAGATTTAGCTGCTGAGAATCATCAGGAACCAGCGTTTTGAACGGATATACAACAATATGCTGTTCGTCTGGTAATCCAATTCTAGGCGGCGCTCGCTCATCGGTTCTGGCAATAGCAGGTATTTCAGAGTTTTGTGACAGCGTGCTCGGAGTTGGATCAAGCAGTGATCGCATATAAGCAAACTGAGACTGTGGATATGTGCTTAATGCATCGACCACAGCATCGTGGTCCAGCGAAGAGATACTCTCCACTGTTTCTACAAACGCATCGGCGTCAAGATCAACCAATTCAGCAGCATTACTCTTTGCAAATGACGCTATATTGGCGAGCGCCTCGGGTTCTGCGGCTACTGCCAATTCTTTTATTGCAGCATACACTTCCCGTCGCTGCGTATAGTCCGACTGCTCCAAAAATGTGCGCAAAGCGTTTTCATGCTGACCTAATGTGTGGTAGATATGCTCAAGAACACGGAAGAACCCTGCATTCCTTACACGCTCAATATAATCGCTGTATGAGCGCGGGGGATTAAGCTTGAACAAAAGCTCAAAAGCATATTCGCGCTCGGCTCTCGTAGATGTATCGTCAAGCTGCAGGAGTACACGGCTCCATTCAACAACTGTCTCGTCGCGAAGGTAGATTAGCGGAAAGCGCGTCGCGTAAAGTGTTAATGCAAAGCTGGATAGTTGACCAATCTGAGTGTTAGTGAGCACATCGCCTGGTGTGTTTGTGTGTGTCGCCGTGACCAAGATGTGGAATGTATCCACGACAATCTGTGCAAACGGCTTAACTTGACTTGCCCGACGTAAAGTGCGGTCACCGCTCTTAGTCGTTTGCGCCGACGAAGGCTTAACAATAAGGTTGATAAAGCCGGCAAACGGATCGCCAATAATGTTTCTGAGAGTCGCAAGGAATCGCTCAGTTCCTAGGCCTAGTAGCGCCAGTAGTGTGCCGAATGTCTGCTGTAGATTGGCTCGCGCTTGACTTTCCTCGACTGGTGGAAATATAAGCTCAGTCACCAGCGTGCTATATTTTTCTGCGCGACTCTGTGGTTTGATCGCCTGTCCGTTTGGGTAGTATCGGCCTCTGATAACAGCATCAATATAGTCAAAGATAACCACGCCAGGTGCTTCGTCATCGAATAAATCTACTTCACGGAAGGTAATATTGTCTTTGCCACCATCATGGCTATGGCTCGTGTCTAACCATGGGGATTGGTCTGCTGTGCCAGAATCGCTGTGGTTTGAGGCACTGGCAGCTTTAACCACGCTTGTGATTGGAGCAGTTGGATCGCCTATTCCCAGCCAGACACGGGCAAATGTGCGCCATAGATGATGTCTGCGACAGCTACTGAGCACTCGGTCAACATCAAACTCGCCTGGCGTGAGGTTCAAGTTGATTAGCACCTCGCCCAGTCTGCGGATTAATGATGGCGACGTTCCGTAGCTATCAACCATGGCGTTGAGAGCTTGTGGTGGCAGATGAGCAATCTCCCCACTCAAGATAAATGGCTCGATAGTCTCAAGAAATACACGCTGTCTTGTCGAATTACTTGTGTAGAACTCAAAGACATCACCAAACAATGTTTGCATACTCCCCAATGCCAGACACGCCTCAATACAAATAGATGCCAATGCTTGCGCCTCCGAGTCGCCGATCGGATGCCCACGGTCTGTTGTAAATGTTTTTCTCAGCGCATTGCGCATCAAATCAGCCAATCTGCTACCAACAAGCGTCTGTAGCCTTTTCTGACTAGCGTCGCCCGGTCTTCGAGATCGAGGTAAGCCAACAACAATCTGACCCGTACGACCTTGATAGAAGCCTGTCGCCAGTGTAATCGCCGCAATAAACTGGCCCTGCTCTTCAAGCAGTTCCAGGCGCTCTGCCCACGATAGTAACCGTCCAGTATATATTGATGATGCACCACAAAATGCAAATACTCGCCGCCTGTAAACGCTCACAGTTTGTGTGTATGACGGCTCGGCCTCAGTGCCAGTGGCAAGAGTTGTCCAGGGTCGGCCAGCAATTATACTTGGTGGAGAGGCGCAGATCTTGGTTTCCTGCCCCAGCTCCGTCTCAAAGACAAATACCTGCTGGCTCTGTGTCATATAGAAAAGCACGCCTGCCTCGATCCAACGACAAAGTACCACATCCTCTATCGCAGTCCATTCCAGCTCCCTTTCAAACCGAACTCGAGGCGGAACATTCCCCAACGGCGTGCCATTTCCCGATACATCGTATTCCAGCTGAACACCGAGAACATAAATGTTGGCACCCCAGGTGTACGCAAGCTTTGGTAGAGTAAACCCTGGCTCTGCTGGATCGGTGGACGTCGCCGTCTTTTTGTGCTTTAATGCCGGCAACCATGACATGCACCCAGCATATGGACGCTTAGTAAACGCCCGCTTAACGACACCAGCCTTGGACAAAGGAAGTTGATAACTAGCACAGTACTGTTGTGTGATGCCGTGGTGGGTTTTGAGAATTGTGAGCCTGGTGCTGGTAAGAAGTGCAACTAGGCCCATTTCGTCAGTCGCACATGCGTAGCTTCCATATGGCAGAGCTACTGCCTCAAATAGAAGATCAGAACCTGTGCTTGGGCTATTCAGCACCTCTGTGCTCATTGTTGTTAGCAGCCTCCGGACGATCTGATGATACAGGACATGGCCGCCAGCACTGCCGCTAATATACCGATGTTTGCTGATGCCGACAAAGCCAACGCATGTTACTGCTGTTCCTAACGGATGACCGACAGCATCAGGCTTGTCGCTAGGCTGAAGTGGTCGAGTCACTGAGACCGTTGTGCCCTTGATCCAATCCCACACAATGACGTAGCCCTGCGAGTACCCCGCAACAAGTACAAGATGATCTGCCGAGAACGTAAGTGCCGAGACAGAACCATACGCAGCAGTTGACTGTGGCCTAAGAGCAGCCTTGACACGACCCAGGTAGTCTGTGACCACAACAACGCCGTTCTCTGTTCCTAATGCCACATAGTCACCCATGCACGAGGCGCTTAGCGGTCCAAACTGCTCCGCCAGCTCTGGAAGCTTTTCTGATATATCAGCAAGTTGGCGCCAACTAAAGTATTCCGTGGTAAACTGTGTTGGTGTTGAATCCAGATTAGCAATCCGGTTTTCATACTCAGTCTCTGGCGTCGGTTCCAGCGTGGACCGCGGAGTCAGCGACGCCGAGTCCAAGTCCAAATCCATTGTGTACAGGAGATACTGGGCTTTGACGCAGTCACTGCCACTGGCAACGATAACGACAATGTAAGCGATAGCAAAAACAGCCAGAAAAAAGCCACGGCAATTTGGAAAGTGAGAGGAAGCAAAGATGCAGACGCAATTCAATTACTTTGTTTTTGACAGCTATTAGCGCATAAAAAGAATAGCTGCGTCAGTCAACGCGATGAGTGGGGGAGGTGGTGATGATCTCATGCGTCGACTTGGCGCATAACCGCTCAGTTTTCTCCACGCTTTATACTTTCAATACTTTTTTTTGGAGTGAAAACCTTGGAGGATTTGCATTGCGCATTGTCAGTCAATGTCTTTCACAAACAAACGGCCTGGCGGTCGGATTCTACCTGTGAGGAGACTGGTAAGTAACTAATTTGTCTACAGTGCGGCGCTAGACTATATTATCAGCACACCAAGATAGCTTGCCTGGACTGTGATAGAACAATTCACAGCTAACCAGTAATAGCCACTGGTATTTGTAACTTTGGCCTGTGAAAGTAGACGCCGCAAGTGGATCCACAGCAGCAGTTTGAAAAGTTAGCAACAGCAATTGGCGAAATATACAAGCACAATGCGTCACAGTTGTCGTTTGAGGAGTTATATCGGATCGGCTACAGCCTGGTGCTGAGCAAGAACGGGGCGCTAGCATACGATGGAGTGAGGGGCGTATTGGAGACACACTTGAGCGAGCTGGTACACAGTAGTGTAATTGGCCATGCAGAGGCAGCGCGTGCGACGCCATCGCCAGCTAACAACGAGGCGCTGCTGTCCAGCGTGCGCATGCTCTGGAGCGAGCACGTCACCGCAATTCTGGTTATCAAGGACATTCTCATGTACGTCGATAGGGTGTATGTGAAGAACGCACATCTGCCGCCCGTATATGAGATGGGAATGAGCGCTTTTCGGGACCAGGTGCTATTGGCTGCAGAGCGACGGCTTATCACAGGCGTGGCCAAAGCTGTTCTTGGACAGATTGTAAATGAGCGGCACGGCATAGAGATCAACCGCAGTGTGTTGCGCGGAGTTGCAGATATGTTGATTGAGCTTCAGGATACAGAGCAGCTGCGACCGCTATATGAGACTATATTTGAGCCCCAGTTTCTTCTCGAGACAAGGGCATATTACCACGAAATGGCAAGTGCGCGATTGACTGACCATGGCGCAGCTGCATACACACGTGCAGTGCAGGACGATATGAATGCAGAGATGGGCCGGGTAAAGGCATTCCTAGCGCCTTCGACCAGCGCAGCCTTGCGCAATGTGCTACTGGATGAACTGGTTACAAAGCATGCCAGCGAAGTGCTCAGCATCCCTGATGCGGGGCTGAAGCAGCTGTTGGATCAGCGCAGCGTTGACGCGCTGGGCGTTCTGTTTGGACTCTATTCGCCACTACCAGCAGCGCTGACCATGCTGCAAAGCGGTGTCTTTGAATGCATTCAAGCGCGGGGAGAGCAGTTTGCCGAGGTGTTAACCCCTATGTCGCCAGGATCGCCACAGGCACTGGGCGCGGCGGCAAAGACGGCCATGGCACTTAGATGGGTACAGGAGGTACTAATGTTGTATGATGTGTATGACGAGTTCCTACACAAGTCGTTCCGTGATAGCAACGAAATGCGCAAGACAATCAACGACGCGTTTATCCAGCTGATCAACGCCAACAGTCGGGCGGCAGAACTTCTGTCGCTATTTATTGATGACAACTTGAAGAACGGGCTCAAGCGCAAAAGCGAACAGGAGATCGATCACCTGCTTGAGCGCTCAGTGCTGATGTTCCGCTTCTTGCAGAATAAGGACGCATTTGAGCACTATTATAAGGTGCATCTGGCCAAGCGGCTGCTTCACGGACGCAGTCTGTCTGACGATGCTGAGCAGAGCATGCTATCGAAGTTGAAGCTTGAGTGTGGGTCGCAATTTACCCTTAAGCTTGAGGGCATGTTCAAGGATATGCAGGTGTCAGGAGACCTGGCGCGCGGGTTCAAGAAAATGGGCGCAATGGACGAGCTGGGGTTTGATATGAACGTGTCTGTGCTGACGCCGACGTTCTGGCCGGCATTGGCGTTGCCTATGTCGGAGGGCGCGAAGAACAGCGCTGAAGGAGTCAGTCTGCCCTCGCCGCAGCTGAGAAGCGCAGTGGATGCGTTTACAAGCTACTACCTCACACAGCATTCGGCTCGGCGGCTGTCCTGGCAGCACAGTATGGGCAACGCCGACATTTGTGTCCAGTTTGGCAGTCGCATACACGAGCTCAACGTGTCGACGTACCAGATGTTAATTTTGATGCTTTTTGCCGACGAGGAAGAATACACCACGCTGACGACCATTGAGATCCAGCAGCGCACGTCCATCCCCGATGGCGTGCTGGAGCGGCAGCTGCAGTCATTGGCATGCGCAAAGTACAAAATTCTAACCAAAACACCCATGTCGCGGGATGTCAACCCCAACGATAGGTTTTCTTTCAACAACAGCTTCCGCTCGCCGCAGCACCGGATCCGCATACCCGTAGTCGCGGCAAAAGCCGTTGTGGAATCCGAGAAGGAGAAGGCTGAGTCGATGGCGTCGATTGGCCGAGAGCGCCAGCATCTGATCGAGGCTGCGATTGTGCGCATAATGAAGACACGCAAGCAGATGATGCACGAGCAGTTGGTCAACGAAGTCATCCACCAGCTCTCGGCACAGTTCCTGCCCACATCTACCATGATCAAGGATGTTATCGGCAGGCTCATCGACCGCGAGTATCTGCAGCGCTCGCCAGACAACCCCCGTCTATACAACTATCTTGCATAAGTCTTGCCCATCAGCACGCTACGTGTATTTGTGATCTTGCTCTGGTTTGTGCATAGAAAGGAGAAATGTGTAATCACTGTAGTCTAGTCACTGCTGGGAAGAGCAGGGCTCACCAGTACTCAAGGCTTTGATATTGCATAGGCTGATATTGTCAGCCGTTTGCTGGCTTTCACAGTTAATACAGTTAATGGCGTTGATTACAGCTGCCACATGTGCTCAATGTTATTAAGAGTTGCCATTGGTTGCTTCCTGCATCACTGTCTACAACACAAACCAGCGCCATCGTCAACAACAGCCATGTACAAACGACAAAAACTTTCCATGCCATTTGCTGCAAAGATAATCACTAATGTTAACTAATTTGCCGTAGAACGACAATATTCTTGAAAATGACATTGCGGTAAAAGAAGGCAACAGATTAGTACATCTTTGAAGGCGGATGCTTTTAAGAGATTCCCCTTTGAGAAGGGGGCAGATGGCTTGGGATGGCGTATTGAAGAGAGTAGAGCGCATGCGTGTGGCGAATGGTGGTTCCAAATGAAAGCAGGGGGACAATCGAGTGCAGTGCGAGGCGAGAGATTATCATGGTGGAAATGCCAGTAGTGTATGACTTTTTTTTTGGATTGCGGCCGCGCCTTTGCTCGGCGGGAAGAGAGGCAGAGGAGGGGTGAGTGGAGCGCAGCTCGGTGCGAAAGTGAATAGGAAAAAGCCCTCACTCTGCCCACGTCCATGCTTCTATAAGACTTGTAGTGAATGTGGTGTAATGGTGTGGTGTGGCCAATCCGAGAAGCGACGGTGTGAGTAAGCTTGGGCGCAAAGTCAGCTGGGTAGCTTCTTGTTTGCCCTGTTGATCGACCGTGCGTATCTCAAGCCACATGCATTGCAAAGCCTACATGCATCAGCAGAATGAACAAGTGGAGTTAGAAACAGTGAGGCTGCGTGTGCTTGTTGCTGCCCGTGGCTGTGGCGCATACTTACGTTTTGTGGCCGGTGGGGCCCTTGCGCCATTCGGGGCTCGAGTCGGTGCCGCAGCTCTTGCACATCTTCTTCTCGGTGTCGCCGCGGTGCGCTGGCGGCGGCGGGCCTGCCATTGGCGACACGCCCGCCGAGCCAATAGGCGAGTGGTAGCGGTCGTGTATGCTGCTGTGGAAGACCTGCATGTGTGGTGAGTGGGTTGGGCGGCCCTGCGCAATGGGTGGCGGCGCCCGCGGTGCGGAATTCCCGTAAACGTGCACAGGGTATGCATGGCCGGGCGTTGGCGGCTGCGACAGCGCGTGGTGGCCATGGCCCCAGCGCCATGCGCCGGTGTCTGGCGGAGGATACACATTGACCTGTACATGCCCCGGGTTCGCTGAGTGTGGCTGCAATTGCACTTGCGACTGAGGCGCAGGAGAGAGCGACACAGGCGTGTGGTGCACGATGACTGCTGACATCGGCGAGATGGTAGGCGTAGGCTGTGTCGCTCCGTCTTTACCCAGTAATGACCCACCCATGCGCGCAATACCACCACTTGCTGTGCTGCGCTGGCGCATCTCTGCCAGTCTGCCGCCAGGACTGCTTGTCGCAGATCCACCACGCATAACACTGCCACTTCCCGGCGTCATGCCTGCTGGAGACATGCTTGCTGCTGTTGGCACCTGTTGCTGCTGCTGCTGATGCTGATGCTGCTGAGGTGGAATCGGAAGAGGCGGTGGGCGGTGTTCGCTGTACAGTGCCTGGATCGGGTATGAAAACCGCCGCTCCTCAAATGTTTTTGCTGGTGGAAGTGTGTAGGACGATTGGCGCCGTGGCGGAACCGCCTCGGGTGGTTCTGATACGGGCACTGTGCGCGGGGGTAGACATGCCACAACCGATGCGGGAGCGCGCGGATGTGAAAAGGGCCGCGTCTCCGTCACAGTCGCAGGATTCAGTGGGCTGGAATTCAGAACTGGGGGTCTGTTTTTCACGCCCAAAGGTGCGAGACTTTTACCAGCTGCTCCTCGGCACCGACTATTTCCTGATACCAACCCAGGCACTGGATGACTTGTTCCGTCGGGCGACAGTGCTCCACGCGCAAAATCATCTCTCGGCGGCGTAGTGAGGTTGTAGCTGGCGAGAATGTTGTCCTCGATCCCTACTGTGCCAATGGCGCCTGAGTCAGGTGTGGAATCGCTATAGGCCTGTTGAGACACAAACAGCAGATGTCCCCATCGAAAGAATAAACACTGCACATCGGCTGGACCCCCAGGGCTGTTTGGGCGCACATTTAACTCCAGTCTAATCGGGTTGGCGCCGGGCGTGCAGGGGCCCTGTAGTAGCGCCACAATATCCGCCTTTTTGCTATGACAGTGCTCCCACAAGCCACAAAGCTGAGCTCCGGCCTTGGATGCCTCAGCCGGAGTCCTACCGTACAATCGTCGATAGACATCCTCGGGAAATGAACACAAGAGTCGTTCCGTGTCGATAGAATATACCTGTACATGTCGTGAAGAAATGTTGCTGCCCCGCCCGCCGCCACTGCCATTGTTATCTCTATTTACAGCATTGCTGTTTCCGCCACTCCCGCCACCAGCACTCAAACCCTGCAGCGCCTGCGCGGCCATACCTGCAAATGTACGCGGCGGGGCAATGGCATCCAGGCGTTGGGCCTGCGCTAGGATACGCAGCAGCCGCTCTGAGTCAGCCCCCATTGGCGCGCTAGAGCAGCAGTCACACCGAGCCACAGGCAGATATTCTGAGTTTGAATTGACGGCCGAGAGCTCTGACGCATGCACCCCAGGTTGCGGATCCTCATAGTGGCAGACCATCACAGAAAGTCGTGCAGATACCAGATACAGTGCGACATTGGCAATCAGATACTCGCTACCACTGTTGATCTCCCCACTTCTGCCATCGGCGATACTGCTGCTACTGGTTCGGCTTTCTCTGTCGTCGCAAGTAATGTTTCCTTTTCCAGGCAGTTGCCAGGCCGGAGCCAAGTGGCTGTCTGCGTCCTCGAGGATTGTGCGAAGTCTCTTGGGCATTGGCTGATGCATGGCGGTGTGTTGTTGTTGGGCGAGTGGCGGGTGGTGTTGGTGATGGGGGCCATTTGCACGGACCTTTGCAATATCAGGGATGGTGGGTAGCGACAGTTTGCGTTCGAACGCCTCATGTACATGCTGCGCCGGGCGTCCGCGGTGCAGGATCTGCGACTCTGAAGCGCGGCGGAATACGTGGTGAAGCCCAGGGCTTTCCATGTCAAATCGCATTAATCGACATCTATGAATGGATAATTGGTGACAAGCATTTGTGGCAGCAGAAAAAATGGTACAATGGAGCAGATTAACAAGAGCAGTAGTAGTGATAAAAATGCCATAAAACAATGACATACCCTCCCTTCCGAGCGACCTTCTTTGGGCGTTCTTGTTGGACGCCAAGTGGCAACGAGAAGGTGGCAGAAGAAAGAGAGCAAAGGGGACATGTATTGTGACCAAGCGTTATTTGCGTCTCCTCTCTGCCCAAAACACACACCACAAACGTGGCGGCTGCACATTGTTATCCGTGGCCCAGCCGCATTGCCAGGCGCATAGAGAGGAAGAGAGGCTGCTATGTGCTAAAGATAGGCGCTTGCAGCGACCAAGATATGTGGTATGCAAGATAAAGCCAGTTCACAACAGCAAGCAATAGCAAGAGAAAAAGCCGCATACATGCATGGCGCGGCCAGACACCATAGCGGCCGGCGGATAGGTTTTGCAACCGATGCAAAGAAGAGGAAGAAAGAAACGTACCTGGTACTCGAGCCAACAAATGACTTTGAAATAAACCCGTCTGCCAGATCCCGACGGGCGTGGTTCGCCTCCTCTGGATGCACGTAGTCGAACAACGACCGGCCCAACATGGCTGCTGCGCGGTCGCTTCCCAAGAACATGTGTAGCGACGCCGAAACAAATAGAAAGCTCAGATGCTCGCCATCGAGCACGCCCCAGAAACAGGGGTGGTGTAGCGGCTGCCCCTGTGTAGCCCCCTCGCTGACGCATGCCACCGAATCCGCCGAGCGCTTCCTCTCAATGACAGTCATCGCCAGGCTAAATTGGCAGCACCCTCTTTCTTGTCTTCCTCGCAAAGGTAGTGAAAAATATAAGGGGTGGAAGAGAAGAAACCTTGAGAAGCTATGGTGCTGGGTGCAACGGAGAAAAATGTAGTAACGTCGAATTTGACGCCGCGCACCAAAGTAGCAGTCTTTGGTGCTGTTGCTCTAAATCGTTGCGTGTGCCAGATTTACTGCAGCGCTGCAAGGGTTGTAGCCCCCGGCGGCAGGCGGCACAGGATGTGTGCGTGTCTAAAAGAGACAGCCAGCCAAGAAGCTCTAGTGGACCACGGCTGCAGAATGCCAAGAAGGAGAATGTGTGCAGTCCTTTGGCGAATAATACAGGAAGGAAGCCAAAAAGTCAGACGTAGATAACAGAAGAGGGTGCGGTGGCAGACAGCAAGCTGGAGCACAGAAGAAACGGAAAGGCGGAAGGAGAAGGAAGAAGGAAATTCAACTGAGGGTTCGCAGAGCTGAGTTGGAAGAGTTGCTGAAGGCAAATCCCATTCCAACTGGATGAATGCCACAGCCGCGGCGCCATCGCCAGATCACACGCAGAAGGCGCTGCACGCCTAGCAGCACGTGATCGGAGCCAGAAGAGGGATGCGCGGAGTTTGGACTGGTGGATTAGGATTCAGCTAGGTTATTTTCTAAGCAAAAATAGACAAGATGGCGGACTACGACACAAGAGGCCTGCCAAACACGCGGCCGCGGCAGAGTCGATAAGCCTGAAATGGCAAATAAGAAGAAAAAGATATACACTAAAAGCCGCTCGGCAGCGGCATGGCCACGGAATGGCCCCAGTTGCGCGGTTCGCGCAGGGCGGCGTACAGCGTGTCAGAGTACAGGCCCAGCAGCCGCGTGGCATGGGCGCGGGCTTTGTCGTGCTGGCGCTGGGTGGCCTTAAGAACGGCAGAGTCCAGATAAGTAGCAACGCGGCGTGCTGCGGTAGACTGCAGACGTGCAGCCAAAACACGCTTGCGCTTGTCGGGTGACAACGTAGGTGGCGGAGTTGGACGGCGGCTGAGCAGGGACCAGTCGTTAGCGCGGCCAATATCAAGAGTCACCAGATGATGGCGCAGCTCAACCAGGTCGGCTGAGACCATACGTAGGGGGTTCCCAGCCAGGCGAAGATGTTCAAGACAACGCAAACGGCCCAGCCAGCCAGGCGCAGTATCAATCCAATTGTGAGCCATGTCCAGGCTGCGGAGTCCGCGGCAGCTGAGCAGGCGGGCTGGGACAGAGGTCAAGCCGAGATTCACCAGCGAGACCTCAACCAAACCGTGTGCACGCCCCAGGCAGGCAGCAAGGCGCAGATCAAAGCACGGGATACGCGCGGGCTGCCACGAATGCGCATCGCCAGAGCAGCGCAGCGACAGCCGTGCAACATGGGCAATCCGCATATCGCACTGAATGCTGAGCGGTGTTCGCGGAATGACCTCCAGCCGAAGCAGGCGTTGCATCTCCAACGGCGGTGCGGGCGTAGCAGCATCCAATGGAACCGCGCGACGCGACACGTCCTCCGTAGCAACGGACTTCTTGGGTTGCCGTATGGCAATGGTAGGGCGTGTGGCAGCGTCAGATCGCAGACGCAACGTGTCAGAGGACAAATGTTCGTTCTTGGGAGGGGCGGAGACGTCGTGGGCAGGACTTGGCACGAGTACGTGCTTCGCTGGAACGGGAAACATAGATTTTGGCAGCACACGGCGCTTGCGCACGCGACGGCGCGTATGTGAGTGGTGCGACGGTGGTGGCGCGTCGTTGTCGCTGCTGGATGGATTCATTAGCTGCCAGTCGTTCTGTTGCGTCAGCGTGAGGCCATCAAAGTCCAGCGGATCGGACAGCTCTGCGGGTTCCTCGCGCTCAGCATCAGGGACCGCGCTAGTGTGCGCGCGCTGGCGACGCGGACGTCCGAGCATGTTGAGTGCCATCGAGTGCTCGGTGTCTTCGTGGACGGGGCTGCTCGGATCCAGCAATGACATTATCGCGCGCGAGGCACGCGGATACACGCGCGCCGGTGGTGAACGTGCGGCGTCGCGCGGTGCATTGGCGCCAGAGCTACGCGTGCGCGTGCGCGGCGACTCGCAGGCAGACTCGGTGTCGCGACCCAACTCGATGTTGAAGTGAGCGCTGCAGCTGCTAGGGAACCCCGACGCAGCGACACGGCGAGCAAGATCGTCATCATCATCGCTGGGCTCGCCATCAGATGCTAGTGGCGACGCATCGGGCGGCCAGAGAGGCTCAGGCGCGGCGCTATGCAACTGGAAATCGAACGGCGAGCCATGAACGCCGGCAGTAAAGCCGCTCAGAAACTCGGATGACTCGGAAGCGTTGCGTATGTGGCGTGCGTGAGCCGAGCCAGCCAGTAGCGTCGTGTCGGACGTGGCTGAGAGATTCCAGTTGACCGATGAGGCTACGGAGTTGGGACGCGAGCGACGCGCAAATGAACGGCGGCGGCGCTCAGTGGCGCGTGCCGCGGTGGTGTTAAGGCGGCTGACCGTGTACGGGCTCAGCGCATCTAGTGGTCCGAACGGCGATACGCGGCGTAGACCCTCCGCAGAAGAGAATGAACACTCAGATGCCTTGCGTGGCGACCCTGTACCGCCATTGGTTTGACGTGGTAGTGGCGGCCGAGCACCAGATCCAGGGGCCGAGCCCTGCGACAACTGAAACCCGCCGTGCCGAGGCCGCGGCTGCGACCATGCAAGCAGCGGCGCAGGCGGCTTTTTGCGCGTATGGCTCAGCGGCAGTGACGCCTCGGACGACGACGCCGACAGCGACGGAGTCGAGATGCGCACCAGCGAGTCGGTCGAGTCTTCGTAGCCCATCAATAGCAGTTGCTCGCCAGACTGCTGTGATACCTGTGTTAGCGCGCGTGTGCGTAGTGGCAGCGCCTCGCCACCGCGCGGCAGCTTGCGCGGAGCAGACCGACTTGCGCCTCGGCCGCTGCGAGTCGAGTCGCTGTCAATTCCAGACGCGACCGACGCTGCTGCTGCTGCTGCCGCTGCGGCGCTAGCCTCCAGCGGGCTGACGCCGCTAATTACTGAGCTGCTGACCATCGCCGCCGGCGGGCACATGTCTGGCGTCACTACTACAAACTCGTCGCCGCCGGGCCGTGCGCCGCCATTATTTCCGTACATCGCCGCATCTCCCGACGGTGGAAACGACAGCGTCTTGTTGGCCGGGCCCTGGCGCAGCCGCCGGAAAGGCACCGCGGACGTGTGTAGTACAGATGCCGCGATCTCGCGCTTCGACCGTCGCGCCGACGGTGATCCACCCGTCGCCAGCTCTCCATCCGTCGGAGGGCCGCCCAGCGGTGGCGTCGGGCCATTTGCTGTGAGTTGCGGGGATGACCCCAGCAGCTGCTGCAGACACTCGTCTGTAAACAGCGGCGACATGGCCACAGGCGAGTCGATGCTGACCTCCCACGACGCCTCCATCTGCAGGTCCGCCAGTGGTTCCAGCACCGGCGACATACCCTCGCTGCCGGCGTTGCTGCCGCGCTTGGCGTGGATTTTCGTGCGGAACAGCGACCCCAGTGCGCCTGCCTTGGAGTTCACGCGCTGTCGTTTCTGATGGTCCGCCTGCACGTTCGGCAGCGCCAGCGTCGACGCCATCGCTGCTGTCGACGGTCGTGGTAGCATCGGCAGGCTGACCAGCGATGGCGATTGGTGGTATGTCATTGCAGACATTGACCGAGATGTCTCGGGTTTGGTTGTTCGCTGCATTGACGCTGCTGTTGGGATTTCCTTTATCTATGCGATTGTGTTAAAGTCTGCGCGTATTTACCGACCAGCGGTCGGGCACTTTTATGTACTGTTGCTGGTGTTTCGAAGAGTGCGGCGCGTGCGCGTGCTAGGCTTGTATATTTTTGGTCGAACAAAGATTATGAGGCACCAATAAGTTTATTATTTCCGGCTTGGAATATGCAAGTGAGCTTTAGGAGGAAGGTAAAAGCGGCTAAAGTGTAAATAAATAACCAAAAGGAGAGTAACGAGTGGTGGGCAAACGAGTGGTGGGCAAAAGCGTGTTTTGGTAGCTGCGTTTGGCTCTCTTGCACAACCGTGACCTAACTGAGCGTTCAACGATGATTGCTTGTTGGGCAATTGTTTTTCTTTTCTCTGGATAGAAAATAGTCTGTGGGTGTCGCTCTCCCCAGATAAAGAAACTCTCAGGAAGAGAGTGATAATTGACAACAGCAGCAAGCGAGGGAGGGAGGGGGGTGTGCTACTCTGAATATGTTTATGCCAACATGCAAGGGCCCGACTCGCGCGGAGCGTATAGTGCGTACGCCCCCAAGACTATTCGCTGTGGCATTGACGCCGCAGGGAATGTGCGTCTGCCATGTCTTCCTGGAGGCCTTTTGCCTGCTACAATGTTGGCCAGAGTAGGGGAAGCTGCGCTTGAATCCTTCCACGCGCACTGTTGCTGTCGTAGCGCTTCTTCGTATCTTGTGTTTGGGCGTCGCCAGGAAATCAGACAATCGCCGTCCTACCACTACACGTTTGGCAGCTGCAGTCGGATTCAAGTCCCGCCTGCCTGCGTGCGCGCGCAGCTGTGGATTGGCCACGCGCAGTGTTTGAGGAGCTACATCCGCCAATGACTGCGTACGCAGCGCATGTGGTTTATTCCCCACAGTCCGGCCTCCGGTCCTGAAAAGTCTGCAAAGACAAGGTTTATTTTGCTGCGGTGCCGTGCCATCTTCTCGACCGCCGCAAACAGTCACCTTTCCCCAGCTGTTTGCATGTGGAGAGCATTGTTAAATGAGTGTGAATAGTTAACAAAATAAAATACCAAAAGTGGAGGAAAGGCTTGCTGCCCGCCAAGCTGGGAAGACTGCGGCCCCGGTAAGGCATACCGGAAAAACATGCACGCGGATAAACAAACGAAACTGCGGGGGAGGGAGACTTTGAAAATGCGCGCCGGACATGCAGCCCATCAGTCAAAGCGGTCTTGGGTAATGACGAGATCGCGCAGCGACTCCTCGCCCTCAATGCGCAGATTGCGCTCGTTGGCCAAGTGCAGCAAGCAAATAAAGCAGTACGACACCGACAGCTCCTCCAGCTTCTCGCGCGGGTAGACGTTCTTGAGGTTGCTGACAACATCGCTGAACTTTTGGTCGCCTGTCAGCGCCTCTGCGTCGCCGTCAAGCGAAATGTCTGCTGGCTCCGCTGCATCCATCATCTGCGACTTGCTCCGGCCCGCCGCCGCCATCTCGCGCCAGATATTGTCCTTGAGTCGCTTGACGTTGACGCGCTTGGCCCGCCGCGCATAGTTGACGTGAAGCGGCCTGATCAGCTTCAGTTGCGGGATTCCAGACTTGTTCGCCTCGTCCGAGCCATCTGCCTCGCCTGCCGCCGACAACCGCACCATGTCGTCATCGTAGTCATCGCCATCGTCAAACCGAGCGCCGCCATCGTCGTCGCCGCCACTACCCATACCAAAGACGTTGGCGCCATCGTCGCCGTCGACCACAAACCCGCCGTAGCTGTCGCTGTTACCGCCAGGACCACTGTCTGTGGCCTCAGGTCCCATTGTGCTGTATACTGCGCCAACAGTCCGCGCGCGACGAGGGTTGAACTTGAGCTTGGGCTTGAGGAACAGATTGAATAGATTTTTTGACGAAAAGTGCACGTCTTCTGGCAGCGTGTGGTTCTGATTCTGTGCGGCTTTCTTGCTCATGGTTATCACCGATGCCCGAACAGGCTTTGCGAACAGCTCTGCCGCGCCGACATCCGGCCCGTCCATAAAGTCTGTGTAGTATATTTGCTTGTCGGTCCGCTTGCGCTTAGGATCTGCGTCATCAGCGCTGCCTGCTGCTTCGTCATCGCCCATCTGCTGGGACTGCAGCTGCTTTTGCATCGCTGCGCGTGAGATCGGCAGCCGCCAATGCTCGGGCCCAGCCCAGCCACGCGCAAGCTTAGTGTCAAAGTACGACAGCAGGTTGTCCTCGTCCTCCGCTACTTTCAAGCTACCTGGACCGTATACCGATGTAGATGCTGCTCCGCTCTCGGCTGCCTCTTCAGCCTCAGCTGCCTGCAGCGTGGACGCTGTCTCCAGTGGCACTGGACCTTCTTCAGCTTCGTCAAAGTTGAGGAAGTGGCCCATGTCGTCGTCATCGCCCACCCCACCAAAGCTGTCATGGTCTTCCGTCTCCTCGTCGTCCATGTCGCGTCCGGCCTCAGGCTCTTCATCATCGCGCAGGTGTTCCTTTAGTACTGAAAAGTCCAGCGATGTATCGCGCGTAAACTCAAAGTCTGCTAGTGATGGGCAGATCTGTGCATCGTCCAGATACTCGGCAATAGTGCCCAGAATATCCTCAAGCGACGATATATCCACCGCTGTTGTGCGGTGAGCCTTGGCAACAGTGGGTTCCTGCGTAGCCTGCTGCTCTTCCTGCCCCGACTCTGCTTCAGCATCGGCGGCTGCGTCCTCGGCAGCATCATGGTCATCCAACGCAATGTCGTCTTCTGCTGCTGCTGCATCGCTATCAACAAGGGCAGCCGAATCGCTGGCGTCAAACACTATCCTGCCCTCCGCATCGAGGCCAAGGTGGTTAAGAAGCAGCCCACGCGCGCCGCCCTCGTCAAAATCTGCCGATGTCTTCTTGAATAGTGGATCCACGGAGAACTCGAGGTCCAGTTTCTTGACGCTGATGCTTGCAAAGTCCTTGGCAAGCGTGGTTGCCGCCTGTGTCGACCGCCGTGTCTTCTGCCGTCCACTTCTTCCCTCACCTTCCTCGTCATCGCCACCATCTTCGTCTTCGGGCGCGTGCCGTCCGCGCTTGCCAGGCGCCTCGGCAAGTCCGCTAAGCAGCCTACCTGTCTCCGAGGCGACCGAGTCCACTCGCGATGAGTAGATCTTGACGCAGCCATCTAGTGTGCACGACGCCTTCTGGAAGTTTATCGAGTCGCCCTCGCGCAGAAGACTCATGTCGTAGAAGTAGTCGATTAGTGCAAAGTCCCACGTGTTGTTCGCGTTAATCTTATTGTCTGCTGCAATCTTCATCCACTCTTCATATCGCTGGTTCAGCTCCTCAGGCGTCAGTCGCGGTAACTGCACCGCAAACGCTGCTGCTGCGGGCGAGCCAAGCTGCGGACTGTGGTTGAAGATTGCTCCCTTGGTTGAAATTCGGCGAGGTGTCACCAGATTCGACCTCCGTCGCTCCATTGCCGACTTGCGCCGCCGCCGCCGCTCTGCTGCATCATCGTTGAGTCGTGGCGAGTACGGCATTTCCGCGCTCTGCGGTGTGGTCATCTCTCGACTGCCCGCCCCCGAATGCTTAGGTGTATACATTTGAAGATCTGAAAATACCTCCCGCAAAAAAAAAACTTCCAACAAAAAATTCTGTCAGGGGCCAAGCACAAAAGATATAATGTCTGTTCACAAGCAAGTGTGGAGAAGAAGTTAAGGCTAGATAAACAACAATCCAACAGGGAAGGATTTTAATGTAAACACGCCCCGAACTGTCTCATCTAGAAGCACAAACCGAGCCGGCAGTGTGAACCACCGCTTCTTCTGATGGTGAACCAACCTGATGGGCCAATGGGCGCGTGCCAAATACACTGCCAGCCAGTTTTCAAAACGCCCATGTCCTGCTCGCGTTGAGATTTCAACCAATCTGACCTTCATGCTTGTGAACCTCTTCCATCCTGTTTTAGTCGTTGCTTGGTATGCTGACGCTTTCATCTCGCATTCGCTAATCTTAAACTTTTACGTGTCAGCGTTCTATTTCAAGTGAAGCAAAAAAGGGCATCTGGTTAGCAACAATGAACAACTTGCCGCCGCCGCCTCCGCCATCGCAAATGGGAGCTCCGCCTCCTCCACCCGGTTTTGCTCCTGGGGCACAGCGGCCACCAATGCATCCTGGACAAAGAGGCCCTCCGCCCCCGCCTCCTCCTCCACCGCCCTCAGGGGGGCCTCGGCCTCCTCCAGGGGTTTCGATGCAGGGCACTAATACCCAATATATGCCAGCTCCGCAGCCTCATCATCCACAGCAGTTTCAACAGCCGTCACCACAGCAGCAGCAGCAGCAATTGCAGCAGCAGCATCCGGGTGCACAGGGACCAATGATGAGACCTCCTCAACCCCCCATGTCTATGCCTCAGAACCGAGGTCTTCCGCCAATGTCACCACAGCAGATGTCAAATATACAGCAGCAACAGCCGAATCTTCCGCCGCCACCACAGCAACAACCACATGATGGTATAGCGGCACTTTCGAATCAAATGGGTGGCATGAGCATTGGCCATCTGCCCCCGCAACCGGGGATGGCTTCGCCGCCGCCTACCTCCCAGCAGAAGTTGCGTGCTAGACGACCTTATCCGACAGCAAACTCGCCGACTACAGCAGCACTGCCTTCTAGTTCTATGCCTGGGGTTTCTGGATATCCACCTGTTGCTGGCACTCAGACATCGGGATATCCAGGTGCCAGTGCGACAGGATATGCTCCGCCATTTGGCCCGCAAACC
This sequence comes from Coemansia sp. RSA 988, assembly GCA_027577275.1. Taxonomy (NCBI): domain Eukaryota; kingdom Fungi; phylum Kickxellomycota; class Kickxellomycetes; order Kickxellales; family Kickxellaceae; genus Coemansia; species Coemansia sp. RSA 988. The sequence continues at coordinate 64,216 of JANBQQ010000016.1, read as the reverse complement.
TTTGTCCCCGGTGCGCAAGCACCAGCTCCTGTATCAAACGCTGGCGCAGGCTACGCACGCAGCCCGGGAGCGCCCGGATCCCCATCTGGAGTTGCTCAGCAGCAACAGCAACAGGCACAGCCAGCGCCATATGAGCCACAGAGACCACGCATTGATCCGACTCATATGCCGTCGCCGATCTCAGTTCACACGAATGACCAGGAGATCCACAACGAGAAACCGTACTCAACGGCACTAAAGACAAATGTGCCCATGTCCTCGACTAACTTTACTGCAATCGATGAAGGCAACTCTAACCCACGCTTTATGCGACTGACAATGTACAGCATACCGCACACGGCTGAGTTGCTCCGAGCCTCGCATATGCCGCTTGGTATGGTTGTGCAGCCGCTGGCTGACCTGGCACCGACGGAGGAGCCTGTCAAGCTTATCGATTTTGGCGAGGAAGGCCCCATCCGCTGTTTGCGCTGCAAGACGTACATCAACCCTTACATGGTCTTCATCAATGGCGGCAAGCACTTTGTATGCAATATCTGCCGTCATGAGAACAGCGTCCCTGATGATTACTTCTGTAATCTTGATATGGCAGGTCGTCGTCTGGATTGCGAGATGCGCCCCGAGCTACGAAATGGCACTGTGGAGTTTGTTGCGACCAAGGACTTTATCGCACGCGAGCCTGTTCCAGCTTCTTTTGTATTTGCAGTTGACGTGACTTGGAACGCAGTGCAAAACGGCATGGTTGCGCAGGCGGCTGCGGCGATCAAGGACGCGCTCTATGGCGGGCCAGGACTTCCACCTGGCGCTAGAGTGGCCATTATCACCTACGATCGCAGCGCTCACTTTTACAGCTTGTCTCCATTGCTCGACCAGGCCCAGATGATGGTGGTCCCAGACATCCACGACATGTTTGTGCCTATTAACGACGGATTTGTCGCCGATCCTATTGAGTCGCGCCATGTAATCGAGGGCCTTCTTGACGCGCTGCCCACTATGTTTGCACAGAACCGTACCGCTGAGCCTGTGCTTGGCGCTGTTGTCCAGGCGGCGTATGAGGCGCTACGCGGCCGCGGCGGGAAACTCCTTCTCTTCCAGACTGCACTTCCGACATTTGGACCAGGAAGTCTCAAGCAGCGTGACGATCCCAAGCTCCACAACACCGACAAGGAGCGGACGCTGTACGAGCCACAGGACTCATTTTATCATGACTGGGCGGTCAAGCTGGTCGAAGAGGGAATCAGCTGCAACCTGTATACGTTCCCGTCAGCATATATGGATTTGGCAACGCTTAGCCAGCTTTCGACTGTGACCAGCGGCGAGCTGTATTCGTACCCCGGCTTTGATGCTGTGCGCGATGGCAAACGTTTTGCTGCCGACCTACGTGCCGATGTCCAGCGCACATACGGCACCAATGCTGTTTTGCGTATACGAACCTCAGATGGCCTGCGCGTCGATGAGCACTACGGCAACCTGTTTATGCGCAACCATGTTGACGTTGAGCTCGCAGGAGTAAGTAGCGACACAGCTATCGGAGCGCTTTTGCAATACGACGAGAAACTAGATGAGAAGCAGGACGTGTACTTTCAGGCAGCACTGCTCTACACGACCTCTGATGGCCAACGCCGGATCCGCGTTCACAATCTGGCTGTTCCATGCACCACTCTCATTGGGAGCATGTTCCGCAACTCGGAGATTGATGCCAGTATGAATCTTATCGCCAAAATGGCCGTTGCCGAGGCGCTGTCGACTCCGCTCAAGTCTATTCGCGATAAGCTGAGCGATCGGTGTGTGCAGATACTCACTGCATACCGCCGCAACTGTGCTTCTGGGAGTTCGCCAGGCCAGCTGATTCTGCCCGAGGCTTACAAACTGTCGCCGCTCTACACGCTGTCTCTGCTTAAAAGCCCTGCCATACGTGGAGGCGCTGATGTACCGATCGACCAGCGTACATTCCACATGTACCTGCTGCGCCAGCTATCAGTTTCAAAGTCAGTGCGGTACTTCTACCCTACTGTTGCCCCGCTTCATACGCTTGGAGAGAGCGAGGGAGTAGTCGACGAGTCTACTGGTGTTGTTTCCTTGCCAGCGCTTGCTCGCGCATCATACTCTATGCTGAATCCAGCCGGAGCATACTTCCTTTCTGGAGATGGCTCGTTGGTTTTCTGGCTTGGTCGCCAGGTGCCGTCGCAGTTCCTCCAGGAAGCGCTTGGAGCATCTTCGCTAGAGCATGTGGATGTCAAACAACATGTGCTGCCAGACCTTGACACGGCGCTTAGCCGCAAGATTCGCGCAATTGGTGACCAGCTTGTTGGTAACCGGGCGGGCTTTGCCTCTGTGCAGATTGTCCGGCAGGGAATGGACCAGGCAGAGGTACAGTTTGCTTCCAAGCTGATCGAGGACCGCAACAATGATAACATGACCTATGTTGATTATGTGTGTGCGGTCCACCGTCAAATCCAGGTCGAGGCGCGTCCCAAGGGAGATGCAGAGCCTAAATGGTCATACAACTGAGTTTGTTAGAGCGGCATTTCTATAACTGGAGGTTTTTTTTATTTGTTATCAAGATGGTGTTCTGCATGACGTCCAGTTTGGAAAGTATTGAAATGATGAAGCGCATTAGTTACTACACTTTTTTGAGAGTAGATGTTGCAGACTTTTTATTGGGAGTTTTGAAAGCCCCTTCAAATACAGGTTGGCCTTTGACCAACTTGGAGGAATGGTATTGTGGTGGCTGCGACCACCCCTGATTAACATGTTGGCCTTCGAGATTTTCATTTGCAAACTGCGGATCTCGCACTTGCAAAGAGCTGACGCCTCAAGATACGCCACGCTAAGAAACCAGAAGTCTATGATCACAACAAGACCATTCTAACAACCACTTTTAACCACTTTTCAAGACTACAACAGGACCGCTAGCAACCTCATCCTGAGACATATAAATAACGCCTTTCAAATTCCAATTTCTTTTGTGTTAACTCGTCGGATTTTCCCCCATTTCATTCTAGTATACAAGAGAATGTTTTCAAAGAGGTGTACTTCAATTTATTTTTTTAATCCTTCCAATTCGTATTTTCTTTTTACCAGCTAAATCTAAGAGAGCTGCGGAACTTTTCCTATATTTCATAATTTTACTTCTATCCTATACAACATTTATATTCTTATAAAAATTACAAAACCGCAAAAACTATAAAAAAAAATAACACATATTTTCCTAACCTCCCATTTTCACCGTTTATTGTTAGTTGTATGCTACCGAGCAACGACAACACCTACCCAAACTCACTGTAGAGCCTTACTAGTCTTCCTGAGAGAGACCTCTTCCGAGAGCATCCCCTTTCTACTGCTCAGCGCATCCCTCTCGAACCTAGAATTGTGGATGGAGATGCATCATCTGGAGACTTGCCATCCCAAACCACATAGACTTCTGAATTATTGGCATGATGTATCTTGGAGCATCGGCTCTTTGCAATTGCGAGATCCGCGGTTTGCAAATAAAAATCTTGAAGGCCAACATGTTAATCGGGGGTGGTCACGGCCACCACATATAAAGGTATGTGACAAAAGCGGACCCTTATTTAATTAGCATAAATATGTTCCGGCAAGCGGCTGACTTAACTATTTTGAAATACAAATAACCTTGTAAGATCCTAAGTAATATAGAATAAATTGTAACTGTTAATTATCTTAAACAAAGTATAAATAAAATTCCATGTTATCATTCCTTATATAGCTATTTGTTGACTATTAGAAATATAAGCTCTGGTAGACCCCCGCTTGATCGCAGCCCTTTAGCTGATGGATCATTCCGTGACTATCGAATTAGCTTTGCTTTGGTTAAATGTCCGATAGCCCTTTGGCTATCGCAACATTTTAGAATTACACCACAGACGAGCTCTGAATTAACGAGCGCGACATAGGAGGCATGTAGTTTATCAACGGTTGGCACGCTGAGTACGAAAAGTACAACCCAGGGCGGATGGCGGAGAGCTTCAAGAAGCCTACGTTGTTTGTGCATGGTGCCAGCGACTTTAGACTTCTGCTGGAGCAGTGGCTCGGGCCTTGGACGCTCTTGAAGCGGAAGGGCATTGAAGCGCGGCTTGTACTTTTCAGCGACGAGAATCACAGAGCCACCAAGCCAGGAAACTCGGATGCGGTGGTACAAGGAAGTTTTGCGCTGAATCACTCAGTGGACTTTCTCCAGACACTATGGCGAGTGGTGACCAGGTCAATATCACAAGACCATCGTACCCTATCGTTTAGATGCCCTCTTGGATTTGGGCGCAGCGAGCGGTGTAACCCGCTGGAGTTGTTAAACTCAAAGAAAACAACCTTTGTCTTCAAAGCAGGAGGCTCACAAGTCTTTTTGCCAGTACGCCTAAAAAAGACACCTGTCTTTTTGGGCTAGCATAGTGACATACCATCAAAAGCTTTGTACATTCAGATTTTTTGACACCGCTTTCTTCACTAAAATACTTTTTTGTTTTAACACTTACTTTTATAGAAAAATAGCGTGGTTGTGCAAACCACTAACACACAAATGTTTGAGAACGCAACATTTGCTGAGGTCCTAGACGACCTAGCAAGGTACGAGTACAGTGTGTCGAATGTGGCATTAAACAACGATGGCTTTCGGGTTGACAGGTGGCATTCCTTAAGGTTCAGTCTTTGTCTATCAGCTGCCTCTGTTGCTTCAGGTGTTCTTCTACTTCCTGGCTTTAACAGCAGAGAGCACCTTTGAAGCAGAGGGTTTTTTTTTACACGCACATGACTGGTATTACTAACAGACTCAAAGGGAGAGTGAAGTGGAATGATGCTAACTATAGCCGGTTTATCATTAACGTGCCGGAGGAGGAGCTGCAGGAGATTGAAAGGATATGCTTCCAGATCGAACAAGCTCATTGGTTTTACGACGACTTTGTACGCGAGCAGAATCGGTCGTTGCCATCGATGACGCTAAAGACGTTTGCGGGGCGGATGTTCAAACACTGTCCACTACTGTCGCAATGGGCGCACGACTCTGATACAGCATACCAGACGTTTCTAGAGTACAAGTTTAAAGTGCCTGTTTGCGGAGCGATTATCCTAAACAAGATGCTCGACAAGGTATTACTGGTGAAGGGATGGAGTTCGCGAGCGAGCTGGGGATTCCCACGAGGAAAGATCAATAAGGACGAGCCTGAGTGGCAATGTGCGCAACGCGAAGTGATCGAGGAGACGGGGTTCGACATTTTACCGTATCTAGAAGAGGAGGAACGCATCGAGATTACGCAGGCAGACCAAAAGGTACTGCTCTACATTATCTCGGGGATTGATGAAGATACCATGTTTATGCCTACGACACGCAAGGAGATCAGCCAAATACAATGGCACTACCTGGACGAGCTTCCCTGCAGCAAGCGCGTTGATCGTAAGGGGGTGGTGGACGGGCAGAGCAACGGGACACCAACGAAATCATCAGATAGAGAGCACCGCTACTATCTAATTAAGCCATTTGTAAAGCGGATCAAGACGTGGGTGGGCAGACATCCCGAGCGGATCGGGCAGGCAGCGGCGGTGGTTAACGAGTCAGAACAACATCTTGCACAACTCAATGCAGAAGCTGTAGGGCAGGGAAACAGTGGTGGGGCACAAAGCCTGGAGGGATCAGGAGCAATGACGGTGCAAGAGTTCTTTAATACGATCAACCAACGGGGAAAGCCACCAGCAGATGGGGCAGAGGATGTGGGATTGGCGGCAGCGCCCAATGTGGGTGGTGGAACGGCGACCTCGCTGCTGCAGACGTTGATGGGCGGTAACAGCGCGACGGGGCATATGCAAGCACATGGGCAGAGGCAGGCTCAAACGCAGGGGCAGGTACCGACGGACAGCGACAAGCTTGCAGCGCTGGCGAATCTGATGCAACGGACGGGGATCGCGGCGACGCCACCAGCATCATCGCAGCACGCGCAGGCAGCAGAACGCCAAATGGATTACAACAACAACGGCGCAACTGGGAATGGGCACCATGGCGGCGGCGTGGACGGAGCAGCACTCAGAGGGTTTGCATTCGATGCCAAGCATGTCATGAATGCGTTCACGAACGCCAACGCATGACTGGAGGCTGTTGGCAGCTTGCGGAATGGTAATTCCGCCGGGCAGCAGCGAGCAACAACCGCCGGATGTGCAGAATTTGTGGAATGCCCCTGGCGCACAGGCCACCCCCCTTTACTTGTGGCACGTGTGCGTCATGTGACGGTGGAGGGATTGTCAGAATCAGGTTTGTTCTGAATTGTCCTGGCAGAGGCGTAGTTCCGCCGGGCAGAACAGCGGCATATCCACGCTGGCATGACACCAGCTACGCTCGGAGTTTGGCATACCGATTGTGGGCCGTGTGCACGCGATGGAGGGGCGGGAGGGGGCGTAGATGCCATGGCGCGGAATGCAGACTCAGCAGGTGTTTTTCTTTTGATGTGGCAGAACCAATCACATGAGTGGCGTTTGTAAAAAGATTACTAATACCTTTTAAAAGAGTGCATTCGTCACTGGGCCAGCGAGGGTTTGTCAGCGCGCAAATCGGTGCGGTTGGTGATGGCGTGCTTCAAGCCTGGATTGGGAAGTGCATGTAGGGCCGGGGCCTCCTGGCTGTCTCATATAAAGCGCGGCTTGGCCGCGGTCTTTGCCAGCTCGGATTGACTCATCACTCACATATACCCACGCACGTCATTTTTCCAACTTGTACGTCTTTTTAAGCCATAAATCGTAGAAGCAGTAAACGCAGAGACCAGTTTGTGTCATCTATCTATCTTGCTCCATCACACCACGCCACGCCAGCGACATATAAAGGCATCGAGTAACGCGCAACTGCTCGTTCTGTAACCCGCACCAGTTACAATTATTCCTTTCTTTTACACTGAGACAGCTATTGCAGCACATACACTTCTCTAAAGCATTCGTTATACTGTGAGTATCTCTCTGAAGTACAACACCATGTCTCCTGCTAACATCAGCACTATCCCCGCAGCGCCCTCGACTGCGCGTCGGTACGGGTTCGGCACGCTAGCGATTCATGCAGGCGCTGAGGCGGACCCAGCGACAGGAGCAGTGATCCCGGCACTGTCGCTGTCGACGACATTCAAGCAGCGCGCAGTGGGAGACTTTTCATACGAGTACTCGCGGTCGGGCAACCCAAACCGCAGCAACCTTGAGGCGGCAGTGGCAGCGCTGGAACACGCGAAGCACGCATTCGCGTTCTCGTCAGGGTCGGCCACAACGGCAACGGTCCTCAACATGCTGACGCCAGGGTCGCACGTTATCAGCGTCGACGACGTGTACGGAGGCACTCATCGATACCTACACAAGGTGGCGAGCAGCGTGGGGGTGGAGACAACGTTTGTGGACCTGGCCGAAGCGGGTAGCCTGCGCGGAGCAGTGCGCGAAAACACGCGACTGGTTTGGATTGAGACACCAACAAACCCAACACTGCGGTTGGTAGACATTGCGGCTGTGGCAGAGGAAGCGCACGCGGCGGGACTGCTGGTGGTTGTGGACAACACTTTCCTGTCGCCGTACTTCCAGACGCCGTTAGATCTGGGCGCCGACATTGTTGTGCACTCTGCTACAAAGTATCTCAACGGCCATTCGGACGTTGTCATGGGCGTCGCTGCCACCAACGATGACGCAGTTGCCGCCAAGCTGCGCTTCCTGCAGAATGCCATTGGCGCGGTGCCAGCGCCGTTCGACTGCTACCAAGCGCAGCGCGGACTTAAGACTCTGCACCTGCGCATGCGTCAGCACGCCGTCAACGCACAGCGCGTCGCGGAGTTCCTGGAGGCGTCGCCGCTGGTGGACAGCGTCATTTATCCCGGCCTGGAATCGCATCCACAGCATGCGCTGGCCGTGCGCCAGATGCGCGGATTCGGCGGCATGGTATCCTTCCGCATTCGTGGCGACACCAACACGGCCGACCGCTTCCTGCAGCGTACACAGCTCTTTACTCTTGCCGAGAGCCTGGGTGGCGTAGAGAGTCTGGCCGAGCTGCCCGCCCGCATGACCCACGCAGCCCTGGATCCCGCCGTCCGCGCCGGGCTCGGCATCACCGACAATCTCATCCGCCTCTCTGTCGGCGTTGAGGACCCAGACGACCTGGTTGACGATGTTGCCCAGGCCCTAGAGAGCGCTGTGGCAGAGAACAAGCGCCCTGTGTCTGCCACACGCTAGTCCTGACAAGCATTACTATTGTTTTCTGCATTAGCACAACCTTTTTATTATTGAAAACCCCGATCCACATTCTCTTGCTTCTAAAGTCGCCTTGGCCTTTGGCGGTGGTTGAATTCTGTGTTTTCCTTAAATTCACTACATGCTTCGCCTGCGCTCATGTGGGCTCACTACGCGTGCCTATACCAGCGCAGCGCAGCGGCTAGCATCGTGTGCTGCTGAGGACATGACCGATATCGACCACCTCGTCATTGGCGGTGGCGTCGTGGGACTGGCCGTCGGTCGCCAGCTGGCCGCACGCTCTGCTGCCAGCACGCTAGTTGTTGACAAGAACCGCCATCCCGGAATGGAGACCAGCTCGCGCAACAGCGAGGTCATCCATGCTGGCATCTACTACCCTGTTGACTCCCTACGCACAAAGTTGTGCATTGAGGGCAAGCGCCTGCTCTACGACTACTGCCGCCAGCACGCCGTGCCACACGCCAGGATCGGAAAATGGGTTGTGGCACAGGACGATGCACAGACCGAGAGTCTGCACTCCCTGGCCCGCCATTGCGCTGATATTGGCGTGCCGGCGCAACTGCTCAGCACTGGCCAAGCCGCTGCCGAGGAGCCATGCGTGCGCGCCCATGCCGTGTTGGCCAGTCCGACTACCGGCATAGTGGATTCGCATGCTCTGATGCTTGCGCTGCTTCAGGATCTACGCGATCGCGGCGCTGACTATGCGCCCTGCGCCGAGGTGGTAGCCATTCATGCCGAATCCGACGGTGGCTATCGAGCGCTGGTGGCCACCGGTGACTCGGACACGCCGTATATGCCCGTGCGCGCCCGCGCTGTGGTCAACGCCGCTGGACTGTGGGCCGATCGCATAGCCAACATGCTGATACCAGACACGCATGAATGGCGCACCAAGTACCGCCTGCACTTTGCCAAGGGTTGCTATTACGCGTACACGCCTGCGCCGGGTGCCACGCCCATTAAGGTACACCGCCTTGTGTATCCCATCCCTGACAAGCATGCCACGTCGCTCGGCACGCACCTGACACTTGATATGACCGGTGCGATCCGCTTTGGCCCCGATCTCGAGTGGATTTTGTCAAACACCGACTATGCTGTCGACAGTGCTGCTGCCACGCGAAGCGTTGCCGCCGCGGCCATTGCCACATACCTTCCCCAGATCCGCGCCCAGGATCTGTCTGTTGACTACGCTGGCATCCGTCCCAAGCTGCAGCCGCCTGGTGGCTCCTTCCGCGACTTTGTTATCCAGGAGGAGTCGGCTGCTGGCTTCCCAGCTTTTGTCAACCTCGTGGGCATTGAGAGCCCTGGGCTTACGGCGTCGCTGGCCATCGCGCGTATGGTCGATGGTCTGCTGCACTAGCGCCTCACTTCCCAATCTCTCTTTCTTGTTTTACTGCTTTTGTTCCCAGTCCTCTTTATTTACTAATTAAACTCTGTGTTATATTTTTACCTTTAAACTACCTATTCGAATGGAGGACAAAGCCAGTGCGGCAGTGCTATACTACTGCCCCTGCACCGGCTGTATGAGTACGACCGAGGCTTCAAAGGCACTTTCTGAGACCGATGCTGAGCAGAAACCCCTGCTGTCTACGCGTGGTTCTGCGGTGCATTCCGGACTGGCAGCTATGCGTTTGTGGCCGATCGAGCGATTGTACTACTGCGACGACTGCAGTGAGGTGCGCTGTCCGCGCTGCGTAGTAGAGGAGCCCGCTGGATACCATTGTCCCAACTGCCTGTTCGATGTGCCAACTGCTAGCGTGCGCTCCGAGAAGAACCGCTGCGCACGCAACTGCTTTCAGTGCCCGATGTGCACGCATGTGCTGTCAGTTGTTGAGGGTGATGGACTAGGACGTGACGGCGAGTCAGCGGGCTTCCTGCTTTCCTGTTCCGTCTGCTTCTGGGACTCCCGCGCTATAGATTGGGTTTTTGAGAAGGCCACTGGTATATCCGCTCAGGTTGAGCGTCTCAAGGCTGCCGAGGCATCGTCCAAGGAGTATGCGAACCTACTTGACTACTGGCGTTCTGTTCAGCGTGCTGCTACTCATCGACCCACGGCTCGTCTGTCTGCAGCTGCGTCTAGCGCTGCTTTCAAGCATCGCCTTACTGGCTCCAACGCTGTGTCAACTGTTGATGATGTACCTCCATACAAGGCTGCCTGCTATGCCAACGACGATCACACGCGTGTTGCACAGCAGATGGCAATCGACGACGCACGTTCGCTGCCCTTTTCCGCCGATCGGCAAAACCGTTCTGGAGAGCCACAGCGTGTCCGTCTGCACATGAAGCTTTCCCGCCGATGCCGCGTATGCCACCACATTCTGATAAAGCCCGAGAGCAAAGCCCAGGCTACGCGCTTCAAAATCCAGCTGATGGCTGCAAACTTTTTGCCCTCTGTCACTGTGCCCACTGCCTTGGCAAGCCCACGGTACCGTGGTCCTTTGCTTGATCCGATTCCTGCCTTTCCGCTACGCGTTGGATCTACTGTGCCTTGTGTCATCCGTCTTGCAAACCCGTTATATACCGAGATGGATGTCACTGTGGCCGCTGCAAGCGATGATGACGTGGCCGTCGATGTGCTAGCTCCGCAACTCACGCTGCCACCATTCGCCGAGCTCTGGGAATATGATGAAGAGGACGATGAGGACAACTCAGCTGCGGGTGGAACTAGCGACTCCAGACGCGGAATTGTACACCGCCATGGCAACCGCGTTGCCATTCGCCTGGATCTTACTCCTCATGTCCAGGTCGACTGCCTCACCATTCCGCTACATATCACTTGTTCTCATGTCGACGATATGCCTGACATTGACGTCGAAGGCGCTGCTAGCTCGTCACGACGGATAGTGACAAACTCATTCTGGACGTATATTTCCCTAGGTGCTGTCCAGCAGCCCTCCAAATAGCGTGGAATGCTGTGATCCAGCTGGTCAATGTCTGTTTTTGCCATGTCGACAGGCAAAAAAACACTGCATTTAAAGGAGCATCTTAGGCGGTAGGCCCGCTTGCCGGTTTTGAGAAGATTTTGCTCTGTATAGTCGAGGTAGCTCTCATATACTGTCCATCATCGTGGCTATGGCTACCATTTAGCCTTTGAGTTCCTGCAAGGGTGCTCCATCGCTGAGTCGACGAAGCCCACCAAGTGCCGCAAGAAGAGCACCAAGAAGCCGAAGACATGAATATCACAACAACATTCGGGGCTAGGTATCACTGCCATAGATCAGGAACAAGACCACTTAATATTCTTTTGAATTTTGTTAAAAATTTGTTTCAAACCAAAATAGACAATAAGGCAAGATGGCTAATCAAGCCACCTTGGTGTGCTTCTAAAGCCCAAAGTCCTAATCGTCTTCAGAATCTGATCCTTCCATGACGATATCTGGGATATCGTCATCATCATCGTCATAGCCAGTATCTTCTGTATTGCCTGATATTTTATCAGTGCCCCTTGTCTGCGATACGCTGGCCACGCGTGACGAGCTGTTGTCCATTGGATAACTGCTGGTAGGATATGGACCCACTGCAGCTGGTTTTGCGGTGCGCCGTTGAATGTTTGGCTCTTCAGCCACAGCCCGCTCCTGCTTGGAATCCAATAGTGCGTCGCTCTGGGTTAAACCCAATTCTGATTGTTGCAATTGAGCAGTTGGTGACTCTATGCTGATATCCTCATGCTTGAATCGCTTAGAAGTTTCAATGGCAGATTCAACATTTACTTCAGTTGCGGTCTGTTTTTCATTTAAGTGCGTGCTTGAAAGGGCGGCGCTGATGCTCACGCTGCTGCCTGTGGCGCGCATCATCTGCGGAACCTGATCTTCAATCTCAACATTTTCCTCCGTATCTGGTCTACGCTGCTGTGCTGGAAGGCGACTATGGACAATCGGATCTATGCAAATTAATGCCTGTTGGCACACGCTGCGGACCTCATTCGAGGGATCCGCAAGCCCAGCGTTCATCGCAGAGATAACATGGGGAAGAATTGCCTTTTGCCATGGATCAGGAGACAGTATTGATGCCTCTAGACATTGAATCAGAATAACTCGGTACCGTGTATCTGACTGCCGGGCTGCAAAAGGCCTATCGATGCCACCAATCATGTCGAGCATTTGAAGTGTCAACACCTGGCTATCGATTTTAACACGCAACGAAGTGCTCAATATAGTGGGTGTGTGTCGCAGAAGCGCTAGCACGGTCTTTAATGTTGCATACGCGACGTCTGTCCAATGAATGCGAGATGTATCTCCAGTGACATCAGCCTCGCCATATCCAGAGGCACGCGGTTTGCCGTTGCCGTTTCTCTTTTTCGAATGCGATGAGGAGGCCGGAGTGATTTTTGGATCAGGAGCCACCGGCGCACTGATCTTTCGATGTACGCATATATCGTCGACGGCCGAGGATATAATCTCATATGGCAAATGGACAATAAACCCATATCCATATTTTTCAATGTACAATTGCATCAGACAGTGCAGCGCTACCTGTGTCGTTGGGCTCTGAATATGCTGGACATTGATGGCAATTACTGCACGGGCTACCATCGACAAAAACGGATACATGTGCCCGCCCAGGGAAATGGCCAGTGCTGCCATAATGCGGATCGCTGCGCGCTGAATCTGAGGCGAAAGAAGTGGCACAAGATCAAACTCTGCTCGACTCGATCTGCTATTGGCAATACGCATAGGGATCATAGCGAGATCTGATGCTGTTTGAAGCAGTTCGTTTATAGGAACCGAGATGTCCACATGCGTTGGATGCACCAGCATTGCTACTAATAGCTCCACCATTGCAGCAATGCGGTCGGCTGCCTGTGGAATTGAAATAGCAAAATCATCAGCAAAGTCTGGAAAGGAGAAAAATCGTTGTAGCTTTTCTTCCCCACCGACTGTGTCCGTACACATAATATGGTCTACGCACCGGTTGATCGTGCCCATTGCCTGCTGGATACAGTAGAACCAACGCTCCTCGGCCGAGCTTTTCCCGCCAACCAAACACAGTGATGCCATACATTTCGCTGCACGTTTGCATTGCTCCGGGTCCGACCGAATTCCAGACCCATCCAGAAACCGAAGACATAACCCCTCGGTCTTATCTATAGATGGTCGGAACAGTGTCGGAAACCATGTAGCCGAGTATGCAAGCACATCAAGCGCCTGACCAACAAGATCAATATTTTTGTCAGCCAAACTTAAGACTGCTTGGTTCATCCGTGGGACTTGGGCGGTGGCAATCTCACGGTGGAGCACAGGCACATCGCGCACTGAATCAATAAATGCCAGAAGCGTCTGCAGTGTCGCCATAAGCACTGGTGTGGCTTCGGCCTTGCCGAGCACGTTAAGCAGAGCAATGGTCCACTTAGAAGCATTGTCTGTAAATGTCCGCGGCGACTGGAGTGCGGTATGCTTCATCAACAGAATCCCTGCCATGCGTGACTCTGAGGTTTTCCCTGTTGCCAGCGAGTTGATCCGTGCCAGCCATCGATGAATGGCACTTGCATAGCGCCTTGTTGTGTCCTCTGATAGGTCAACCGCGTCTATATAGGCGAGTAGGTTCTGCGAAAGCACCGCGTCGACGACCAACCCAATATTAGCCTTCACAGCGTCGGCATTCGCTAGATACGTGCTTGTCAAAAGTGACAATGTGCGCTCAGCACGCAATACATTGGCCTCCATGTCCACACAATAGCAAGTTCTCGGGTGCAAGTACAAAAAAACAGATTCATTATTTGAAGGGTGCGCCAACTGGTGTGCGACTTTACTAAAAAAAAACTTTAAAAAATATTTAGAACGGAGATTACGATCTTTTGGATCAGAGATCAATAGAATCAAACCATTAAGTAGCGACTGGGAGCTTTCCAGTTGAGAACCGCTGCGTTGTGGCGCCGACGCAGCCATTGCTGCATCTTAACTTCGTCAGCTAGTCGTTGGCGTGCGTGAGAAATAGAACCTCGAAGTCTGTCGTGTACCTTCCTCTCCTTATCCGACACACTGCTATGAGATCGTGTAGCACGATCTCGAACAGATATCAAGAGCTGGATTTCAAGGTTTCTGATTGTGGCGCGCAAAACATCCACGCGCATCTGTTGCTTGTTGTATGTGTCTCTGAGACCGCCAAATATTATGCTAACCCCGGTATCAGTTGACATTGTGCAAGCGTAATCCAAGCAAAGTATATGTTAAATTCTGGGTTTCAGTGCTATCACAAGCGCGATGGTATAACAAATCGTCTAAGCGATATAGCAGTCCGCTAATGTAATAATTGACCAAAAAGGTAAGGTGTGTCTAAAAAAAAAGTCGCTGCAAGTGTATGGATATCAACTCTGCAAGCTTCTGACTTTTGGAGACTCCGCGGCAGGCCTATTTTAAATGTCAGTCGCGTTAGCTTATGTTAATAATCGACTAGTGCATTGTCGTAAAAAAAATAGCATGCTTGCTCCGATGATTTGCTAATTGTTGACAATTGTTGGACAAAATATAGACAAAATAAGACGTGGCGCACTCGACTAGCAAAGTATTATCAATGTTTACACTTCGGTAGTGCAGTTATGACCATGATTGAGACGCTCAGAAAGCAGTGTCTGTGCAAGAATCCTAATGTCGCTACTGCGCAGATAACCCAAGCTCTTTCCAATATTTGTTTGTTTGCAGTGTTTCCATTAAATGTGTGTGGCGGACACAGGTTGGTCCCAAGAATTGGTAAGCATAGCCACTGCTTGTAGACACCTCTAGCTAAAACGATGTAGTTTGGAAAACGCCTGTTTATCAATCAGGAGACTCGTAAAGAGTATCACAATATTGTAGCGCTACTGCGCATAAGTTCGCAACAACAGGACTGCTATTTGAAAACACAACAATCACTGCGCTGTCGAACGTTGCCGACCTTGGCACAAAAATAGTGATCATTCTGCCCCCCCCTCTCCCCAGCAATGCACACAAGCAGAGACAAGTCTATTAGTCAATTCTTCACAGACAAACAAACAAGCTGCACTCAAACTAAAAAAAATCTGCAATGGTTAGTAGACTGGCTTTTGTGTTAGCGGCGACGCCTGGATGCACTCTTCGGTTCTTCTTCCTTTGAAGCCGACCGTCGGCGCTTACTAGCTGGCTTGTCAGAGCGATCATTTCCGCCACGACTGCCGCGGGAACGCCCGCCTCGGTCGCGACTGCGCTCGCGCCGCCGATCCGACGAGCGCTTAGAATCCGTTGGAGCATCTCTGCCATGCTCGCTACGCGCAGAATCACGCCCACGCGCGTGCTCTCGCTCATTGGCGCGGCTTCTTTCACGTCCACGCTCGTGTCGGGATTGGCTGCGGTGGCGTTCGCTTTCCAAATCACGCGGCGGCCGTCTTGATCCGGACCGCTCGCGGCTCGCGTGACGACGAGACAGACGTCCAGTGTCACTGCCTTTATCGTTATTACGATGTTCGCTAGACTCATGTTGCTTGGATGAGTGTGGCGGTGGTGGTGGCGGTGGTGGTGGCTGGTGGCCCATCGCGACAGAGCCCTGACCAGCGCCTGTGTTTGGTCCCTGCCTTTGGTGCGCAGCAGCCTGCGGGTTCTGCGGCATCGGTGGCCGCCCGCCCATCTGCATTTGCATTTGCATTTGCATCATCTGCTGCTGGTTCATTGGCATACCCCGCTGCATCCCGCCCATACCAGGCGGAAAGTTGGCACCAGAAAAGAATCCCGGAGGCATACCCATTCGCATTTGCTGCTGCTGCTGGAATTGGAGCTGCTGCGGCGTCATATGCATTGGATTCTGCGGTGCTTGCATACCAGGCGCACCGCTCATCCGCGGAGGACCTCCATCTTTGCCTTGCATTGCCGCAGAGTCCCCATTGCCCCGATCTTGTGCGTTGCCTTCACTCTCTTTGCCGCCATTGCTGCTGCGGTCGCCGTCCTCTTTATCTGCGCCCTGCTCACCAGGCTGCTTCTGCTGGGCAAACGGGGGCGCCATGCCCGGAGGATACATGTTTCCAGCCATATCCGGGCGGAATCCAGGATTCATCATGCCAGGAAACATTGCTGGATTCATACCAGGCATCATCATCATGTGGGGCGGCATCATCTTGTGCGCGCTGAATTTTGTGCGCACATCTTGCTGCTTGACACAATATAACTTCCAGGCTTCTTCGCTAAATCCAAAGTTAAAGTAGTCTGTTATATCTGCACCGGGCTGTCGCCACGGCTTCTCTTCCAACATATCAATATCAATTGTGTACAGATCCAGGTTATTGAGTAGCGGAACCGCCAGAATATCCATATGGCTTGCGTTTGTGGAAAGCAGTGCTTGGGCATTACTCTTTTCGTTGCTCTCGCCTGTTGGATTTTGGCTATTCGTATTGTCGGCACCACCAAGAGGCTTGGCCGCATCTGCCGCATTGGCCACTTGCGCGCCTGCAGCAGCGCTGCCGGGTTCTAAAATGACCTCCAGATCCTCCTCGTCGCTACTATCGCCCTCATCATCTTGATCACTGTCGCCATCTATACTAGCACGCTGACCATTAGAGCTCTCGGCAGTTATAGGCGGGTCCTCGGTAGCTGAAGCAGCGACAGGCTCGTCCTTGTCGTCGCCGCTGTGAGTCGCAGAATCAGCATCATAATCGCCAGCTGTGTTCTCTATATTCTGGCCATTTGCACTACATTCGAAATCGATACCAGAAATGTACGAATGCCGCAACAAAAGAAGCAAATATAATACACGCCAATTGAGTGAGTAAGCTTGATATTCTGGTTACCATACTGGTGTCGTGCGGTGCATATCCTCGATAGTGCTATTTGGATTTGGATGTGCTTACTCTGTAGGCGGATTGGCGTCGCCGTATATAAACGCGTCTTCGTCGATGCTGGACATTGCAGAGGTAGAAGAAATTAAACTTAAATACAAAGCGGAGCTAGACAAGGAATTTCAACGTGAACACCACAGCTACAAAAATAACAGCTGGATGATCACGCTTAATCTGAGCACCTTGAAACACTCAGCTTGGAAAACAAAACAACAGTGTTGAGCACAGGTGCCCCCCTAGCTTCTCTCCTTCCAACTCCTTTGTTTATCTTAAAAAGAGCTATTTGCTGCACTGCATGGAAGACCACATAAACGTTGCAATTCGCATTCGGCCACTGAGCCAGCGTGAGCAACCCACGTCTGCAGCAGCAGCGGCTTCAGTACCACAACCATGGCACGTACAACGAGATACAATTACACAACGCGCGTATACGGATGGACGTTCAGCAGGAGCAAACTCTTTCACATTCGGTAAGTGAGGAATGTGCTGACACCGCTTTACCTACCATATAGTCAGGGTCACATTGATTGTTATGTATCTGTACTAAGAGCGTTCTATGACAAGATCAGCCCCCTTTTCTGAACTGCATTAGATAAGGTCTTTGACCAGAGGGATGCGACGATAAAGGTGTACAATGATATTGTGAAGAACATTATTACATCATCAATGAGCGGATTCAACGGTACCATCTTTGCGTACGGGCAGACTTCGTCGGGAAAAACGCATACGATGTATGGCAGCGGAAGCGAGCTGGGGATTATCAAACTGGCGGTGAAAAACATGTTTGACATGGTCAACAGCGACACCAACCGGGAATATCTGCTTCGTGTGTCGTTTCTAGAGATCTACAATGAGGTTCTACGCGACTTGCTCGAGCCAACAAAGACCAATCTGAAGATCCACGAGAACACAAAACACGAGATCTTTGTCGGCGACCTATCTGAGCATATCGTTTTTAACGCCGCTCAGGTAGGAGAAATTCTGCAAAAGGGGGACCGAAACCGGCATATTGCAGGGACAAACATGAACGAGCGGAGCAGCCGGTCACACACAATCTTTCGCATTGTAATCGAAAGCCGGGAGAAGTCCGCCGATGGCGAAGGTGATAGCGGCGATGAAGGGAGACTTGCAAGGCGCCAGCAACGATTGAGCACAGGGAGCTTTACAGAGTCAGAGGAGTTTTCAGGGGCTGTCAAGGTATCGTGTCTAAACCTAGTGGATCTGGCAGGATCTGAGCGCGTGGGACAGACAGGCGCTGAGGGTCAACGGCTAAAAGAAGGTGCTCACATAAATAAGTCTTTGTTGGCGCTCGGTACAGTAATTGCGAGGCTTTCTGAAGACGGTGGGGATCGCGGCCACGTACCATATCGCGACTCGAAGCTGACGCGTATACTGCAGCCGTCTATTGGAGGGAATGCCAAAACATTGATAATCTGCACTATCACACCGTCTCCAGACTATGCAGACGAGGCACTATCAACCTTAAAGTTTGCGTCGCGTGCCAAGACAATCCGGAACACGCCTGAAGTCAATGAGGAGCTGCGCGGAGATGCGCTTCTGCGCCAGCTTAAACGTACCAGTGAGTTGGAGAAGGAGGTAGCCCAGATGAAGGAGATCGAGCTCAAAAAGATCAAGATTGAGGCGGACAACGAAGCCTTATTACGCCAGCTGTGGAAGTCGCAGAAAGAACGCGAACGGCTGCAGCACGAGCTGGAGTTACAGCAGAACAGCTTCTTCCGCCCGCGTGCTGTAGTAGCACAATGCGATGGAGATACTGTCAATGAGATCCGAAGACAGACATGGTTTCCTGGACTTCAAGGACCTGTCAACGGTAGAGCCGGCAATACCGATGCTGTTCTTGCAGGTGAATCGGATACCGTGGAGATGGCTGCAATGGATACCGATGGCGGTAAAAGTAACGTGACACCTATAAACGGTGCCGGCTCCCGCCAGGACGTAGCGGCTCAGATATGCGGATTGGAGGCACAGAGTAATGCGTTGCATCAGCAGAACACAGAGCTGAACAAACAGCACGGCGAGATGCAAGCAACGCTGGATCGCGTCATGCGTGAGTACGACCTTCTCCTCTCTACCCTTAATCACCTGGCGGACGCCAGCTCAATTCCTGCATCACCCGCAAAACCCAAAGGCGATGCACAGCCGCGAGAACTGGTGCAAGTTCGCCGCAAGATCCGTGCACTGATGGCAACAATTGAAGCATCGCAGAAGCAGTGCCGTAAGTTCCGTTCGCAGCGAACCGAGGCTGAGTTTTTGGAGATGGAGATGCAGTCGGTTTTGGAGACACTGGCCGAGAAGGAAGAGGAGCTGGTGGATGCTATGCGCGAGTCTGATGAGGTATTTGCCAAACTTCGCGATGCTGAGGCCACCAATGCTGTTCTGGAGCAGACGTGCCAGGACCTACGCTCGGACTTGCAATCCGCTCACAAGGCAAGCGACGCCAGACAGCATACCGAGAGCGATGCGCGTTCAGAAATGGAGCGCACACACCAAGCAGCACTTGCCTGTCTACAGGAAGGAAAAGCTAAAGCTGAGGAGCTTTTAGAACGTGCGCTGGCTACACATCGTTCGGAGGTTACTATGCTTCAATCTGAGGCGGGCCAACGTCAGCAAGCCGTACAGGATGAAGTAGATAGCCTGCGTGCCGCGGCTGATCAAGCCCAATCTCGTAATAAGGAGATTCACACAGAACTGCTCGCCACAAAGGAAAGAGCTGCTGCGTTGACAGACGAGTGTCAGTCTCTGACTAACGCCAGGGCAGAGTCTGATTTCGAAAACCAACAGCGTATTGAGCAGCTAATTGCCGAGCTGCGTGTGGCACAAGATGCAGAAGCTGAGCTAAAGAATAATGTCGATAAGCTGCAAACCAGACTTGAAGCTCAGCAGGGGGAGTTGAAGGCGTCCACACGCGTTGCCAATCAGCATGCCGAAGATTTAGTTACATTGCGCGCTTCAGTTGATCAATTGCAGTCTCAGCTTGACGAGAGTCGCGCAGCCAACAAGAGCCAGGCTGACGAGCATGTATCTGCAATGCACTCGATGGAGGTAGACTACACAATCGAGAATCAAAAACTGCGGATGCAGCTTGAGGAGCGCACTGACGCAGCGGATGCCCTGACCATTGAAATGAAGGCGCTGCACGAGCAATGCCAAAGAGCTGAAGAAGATAGCCGCCGTGCTGCAAATGAGCTTGCTACGGCAGCCGAAAACGCATTAAAGGGCGAACAGCAGGCCAGCGAATTATCTGTGGTTAAGGAGGAACTTGAGTCGCGTAAAGATGCGTTTAAACAATTGTCAGCATCCCTGGACCAGATACAGTTGGAACTTGTGGCTGCTCAAGATGGCCGGACGCAGGCACTTGCGAGAATTGAACAGCTTGAAGGACAGAATGCAGAAGTGTGGGAGCGTGTATCGGAGTTAACAGCTTCCAACGGCGATTTGAGCGCCAAGGTGTTCGACAGCGACGAGCTGGTAGCAAGGCATGCTGCGCGCATTGGTGTCTTGGAGGGGGATCTGACCAAGGCCACTAGCAACTATGGCTCCCTACAACAGGAGATGGAGCAAGCAACTGAGCGCAGCCGCGTGGCAATTGCGGAGGCAGAAAAGCGACACAGCCAACTCCAAGGCGAATTGGATGCAAGTGTGCACGAGATGAGTAGCCTCCGCCAGGCGCTACAGGCGAGTCGCACCACTGGCGACAGCGAAGAAGCGCGAGCAGAGGCGCTTCTGTGTGAGAAAACTAGTCTTTCGAGCGATCTCAACAACACGCTAGCGAAGCTGGCCAAGTCGCAGACAGAGATCGATTCATTGCACGCAGAATGTGATAATCTGCGGCAAGAGAGCGAGTATGCAAAACAGCTGCAAAATCAGCTAGACACTACTTGCTCGCAATTGCACGACCTGCAAGCAGCCTTGGCCGATAAAGATCAAAACTCTATTAAAGCAGCTTCACTTAACGCAGAGCTGGATGCGCAGTTGAAGGCGAAGGAAACATTGATTTACGAGTTGGAAACACAACAGGCGGTATTGGACGAATCGCTTGCCACCGCACAGCAGCGCACTGCGGATCTGCAAGCCGAGCGCACTTCTGACGTGAAGCTACTGGAGAGCCGTATACGCGAGTTGGAGGGCAATCTGGAAACAACTCGGAGTGGCAACCATGTCGAGTTGCAGGCGCTTCAGGCGCAGGCTGTTGCACTTCGAGACGAGATCGAGCAACTTACGGAGCGGCTATCAGAACAACACAAGCGCATGAAGGCGCAGGAGGATGAGGCACAGGAGGCACAGCTGGCCATGCAACATCGGCTGGAGAAGGCGATACAGGATCACTTGGATCGCGAGGCTGTGCTTACGAGCGAACACGCTCGAAAACTGACTGAGTATGACCTGGCACGTTCTTCCGCAGACGAAGGCGCGGATCTGCTGCGCCTCGAGCTGAGGGATGCATGCGCCAAGCAGAGAGAACTTGAGGAGCAGATCGATATTGCTACCTTGAAAAGGGACGATGCGCTGGCCGCCTGCTCGGCAGTTGAGCGCGCGCACTCCGAGTCACAAACAACGGCAGCAGATCAGGCAAAACGCCTTGTCGGAATTGAAGCAGAGGCAGCGGACCTGAGAAAGCAGCGAGATGCAGCAGCAAGTGAAGCTCAGTCACTCCAAACCGCCCGCGATCGCTTGCAGACAGATCTTGCTGCATTAGAACAACGGGCTCGTGAATCTCAAGCCGAGCTGGAAGCGCGGGTCGTGGAAGCACGCAACGAGCTTAGCAGCAGGGATATTGCAATATCTGACCTGGAAGCCGCGCTGGAGCGTGCCACTGCGTCTGCAGCAGCACAGGAACAGTTGCGCGCAGAAGTAGCTCGACTCGAGAACATGGTATCATCACTGGAGGAGAAGTTGGCTGATTCACAGGCTACAATGGCATCGACAGCAGAAAATCAACGCGGGCTTGATCAGGCGCGTGCTGATGTGGTAACTCTGAAAGCTATGATGACAGAGTTAGCACAGATCAAGGACGACGAAATCACTGGACTTGAACAGCGCCTGGAAGAGCACAACACCCTGCTGGAGTCCAGCGTCGGCGAGAGCCTTCAGAAGGATGAAGCTCTTCAGCAGCTACGCGAGCAGATCGAGCGTGGCGAGACAAAAGCAGCCGATCTGCAGCGGCAACTTGACGAACGAGATTCCGAATTGGATTCCCTTGTCAAGGGTCTCCCAAAGCCTACTGGCGGTACCGACACGGACGAAAGTTCGCATGCTCTGGACGCCTGCTCCACACAAGAAGCAGGTGTGGATGCCATCCGTAGCGCGATATCCGTTGCCGTCGCTGAGCGCACTCGCTTGGAACAGGAGGCCAAGCGCCTGCGTAGTACCAATGACAAGCTGGAACAGAAGAGCACCCAGCTGCGTGACATGTACAAGGCCGATATGATTGAGCTACGCGCGCAAGAGAATGCGCAACGGGAACGCGCAGAGTCGCTTGCTGCAGAGCTGGCGCAGGATGCGCACAACAGGGCATCTCAGGCCGAAAAGCTTGGACGTGCACAATCAGAGCTTGCCGAGCTTCGCAAGCGTTGTGCAGACCTCGAACGCGCCGCTGCGACAGAACGCCTAGTGGTACCGCATACGCCCGGAAAACATACAGGCTCGCGCCTGCTCGCTGGTATCAAGAATATTGATGACGACGCTTCCGGTCCAGCGGCAGTGACGATTCTATCGCCGGTGCCAGCGAGCAAACTCAACACGCGGCCTGCTGTGGTTGCAGATGCCGACTGCCCTCCGCGCAAACGTATTGCTACCGCTGCTGCGCCAGATCCTGCACCGGCGCCAGCAGTTTCAGCCACGGCAAAGGTAGACGAGGCTCCGCGAGCTCATAGCAGCTACGGTGGTCGTCGCCGGATCAGACGCAACCAGCCGCAGCCCCCGCGCCAGGGCAACCATGAGGACCAGTCTGCGGAACAGTGTGTGCAACAATGAGTGCCGATCGTCTGCGGAGATTGCATCTTTGGGCTGGCACCCATTCTTTTCCCCCACACGCAACCACCTACTCCACTTTAACCTTTTGCTTTCTCTCTTGCGCATTTCTTTTTCTTTCTATTCAACGTCTGTATCTGTTATTTGCGTAACGCCTTGTGCACCTTCGTTCCGAATCTTCCTTTGCTTGACATGAGCGCACGCGATTTCAACCTGCGCGCGCGGCAAGGGCACTCGGCCGAGAGCTCAGTAGTGGTTGTCGACGACCGATATGGTGAGAAACCTCGCTCCGACTATAACAATGGTTTTGCGGCGTACACCGTGTCGCAGCGTGGAGAAGGTGCTAGAGCATATGGTGCATACCCGGCAATGCGCAGTAAGGACGATGATCCAACAGATTTCTCGGCGGCAGCGCTGGACGCAGGCGTAGAGGGCATAATGCGCAGCAGGGACCTCCCGATTACAATAGCATTGACGCTGGCCTCGTTGGTGACACGGCTCTGGAACATTGGGCGACGGCCGAACGTTAGCTGGGATGAGGCCCACTTTGGCAAGTTCGGCGCATATTACATCAACCACACTTTCTATCACGACGTACATCCACCACTGGCCAAGATGCTGGTTGCGCTGGCCGAAGTCGTGGCAGGTCACAATGGCACTTTCAACTTCAAGTCCGGCACCAAGTACCCTGACTACGTCGATTACCGTCTGATACGTATGCAGGTTGCCATGTATGGCGTTGCGCTTGTGCCTCTGGCCTATCTGACCTGCCTTCAGCTGCGTATGAGTCGAGCAATGGCAGCGCTGGCCGCCTGCTTTGTGCTGTTCGACAATGCAATCTGTGTTATGAGCCGCTTTATTTTGCTTGACGAACCATTGTTGTTCTTTACCGCCCTGACACTATGGAGCGCTGCCGCATTCCAGCGCGCCAATAAGCAAGGTCCGCCATTCTCGCGTCGTTGGTGGACCCTGCTAGTAATGACTGGATTCTCACTTGGCTGTGTCATGTCTTCCAAGTGGGTGGGCTTTTTCTGCGTTGCTATGGTTGGCATTGCGACAATTGACGATCTGTTTCGCAAGTACTGCGCCCGCATGCCATGGGAGGATCTTATCAACCACTGGAATGCGCGCGTTGTTGCTCTAGTTCTGGTCCCATTGGCTGTCTACATGGCCTGCTTCGGGGTCCACTTCCACCTGCTCTACCGCAGCGGCACTGGCGACCACAAACTATCAAGTCGCTTCCAGGCAGGGCTTCTAGGAAACAGGCTCAACGCCCAGCCTTACGATGTCACGTACGGCGCAGTGGCCGAAATCCGTGCTGTATACAACGGACCAGGTCTGCTTCACTCGCATGTGCACCGATATCCGCGCGGCTCGAACCTGCAGCAGGTTACCTGCTTCCCCAGGCGTGATCCGAACAACTCATGGCGCCTTCACCACGGCAGCAGCCGGGAGGCCGTTGACTACGCTGTGGGTGCAATCGAGTTCATTCACGACGGTGATGTCATTCAGCTGGCGCACAATGCCACCGGCGCAGTCATCCAGGCCAGCACGCGGTTTCTTGCACCGATGACCACCTCCCACTTTGAGGTTTCCGCGGGGAACGAGACTGATCGCACCATGGGTAGTGCTGACTGGCGTGTTGAGGTCGTCAAGCAGCCGCGGCGCGCAGGAAACCGTGTCCATGCGATGACCACTGTATTCTGTCTGCGGCATGTGGAGACTGGCTGCCTGATGCGTGTGGGCTCCCGTCGTCTGCCAGACTGGGGCTGGTCGCAGTCCGAGGTGACATGTCTGCCGGATAAGAGCGCTAAGAATAATATCAAGAGCGACGACGTGCTGTGGTATATCGAGCACAACACGAATGCACGACTAGAGAAGGACGACTTGTCACGCCATGTCTCGTCCAATTTCTTTATGGATATGATACAGCTGAACATTGAGATGGCCAAGACCAACAACGCGCTGGGACCGGATGTCAACAAATACAGCGTGATAGAAAGCCGGCCGCCGTCATGGCCGTTCCTGCTGGCGCCGATGCGGCTGGTGGGCTGGGGAAACAGCTCTGTGAAATATTATGAGATCGGGAACCCCATCTTATGGTGGGCGTCGGCTGTTGTCTGCATCATCTATCCGCTGCGGCTCCTGTTTTGGGCACTGGCGATGCAGCGCCAGTGCTCGCGCTGGCGGAGCTTGTCCGAGTTCTTAGAATTCTGGGATAACAGCAAATTTTTGTGGGGCGGCTGGGCGCTGCACTACATTCCCTTCTTCTTCATGGGCCGTGTCACTTACCTCCACCACTACTTACCAGCGCTATACTTTGCGCTGCTGCTGTTGGCCTTTGAGCTTGATGCGTTCTTCAAGCACTGGCGCCGCGGCCGCTACCTCCACGTCGCTGCTGCTACTACTGCCGTGCTGGTATTTATGGTCTTCCTGCACTTTGCGCCCTTCACGTACGGGTGGGACAAGCCAGCCGAGGAGCTGGCCAGCCGTAGGTGGCTGAGCTCCTGGAACATCTACGAAAATATTTACGCGATGTAGCCAAAACGGCAACAGAAATCCCGCGCTTGGCACTGTGCGCTTTTGTTTCCTTCTTAATCATTTTCCCACTTTTTTTTCCTGTGAGCGCTTTTCTTATTAATGCCCTGTCTCTGAAATGAGCGACTTGTACGACATTCTTGACCCATGGGGTCCTTCAAACGGCGCCAGTACAGGTGGCTCTACAGCAGCCATAGTCCCTGGAATTGAGGAATCTTCTCGCAGATGTCTAGGTATGCCTTTCTTGCTCGTAATGTTGTGGCGGGATTGCAGCTCAGCTTAAATGCGTGGGTGTTCAGAGCACCTGCGATATCAATGTAAATAGACTAAGCACAGACCCCCCTGCACTATTGATTTTCATACGCATATAGACAACGTGGCGCTTCCGCCAGTGTATGAAGCAGCGTACGCAGCGGCGATGAGGGCTGGCGAAGGCCGAGTAACGCGGGATGTGTTGCTACAAACGCTGGAGTTTTCGGATCTTCCGCGACATGTTATCGGCCAAATTGTCCTTGCAGCTGACACGGGTGCCGGGTCTCTCACTAAACAGGACTTTAATCTGGCGCTGGCGATGACGGCGCTGGCACAGAAGAACATTACACCGTCACTGGAGAGTGTTATGTTTCACAAGGATGAATTGCCAGAGCCGGTGCTTGAGGACATCGCGGAACTGGCACGTAGCGGAGCAAATGGGTCTCGGCCGCAAAGTAGCTCTGCAGCACTAGAGGCATCAGATGACCCGTGGCTGAATACAGCCAAAAGCCCAGGCGATTTATCAGCATCGACTGCAGCGCTGGGCTCCATGTCGCTCACTGATAGTAGGAATGCAGATGAATCAAAGGAAGGGCAGCAGCATCAGCAGCGGAACAGCGTCGATGGTAACACTTCTGTACAGACTTTTGTGCCTAACATTAATATGGAGGCGATGCAGTGGCAGCTAGACATGGAGGACGTGTCTATCAAAGAGGCCGCCGAGAAAGGAGGGATTGTGTTTAAACACACCAATTACGAGGTCAGCACGCGCAGCTTCTCGTCGATGGTCGTGCGGCGCTACAACGATTTCTTTTGGATATCCAACTACCTAATCAAAAGATACCCGTACCGCATGCACCCAAACATCCCTCCTAAGGGCTTTCCAGGTAAGCATCAGCTCTGTGTTTGCTAGAAGAAGTGACTCCCCTTGCTTGCCAACTCGCCTATCCATATCTTGTGCGCAGACACGGCTCTGCCAACGTGGAGGTGTGTGGCACTCTATGCCCAGCAGAATTGAAGCCAATGACTGTTTATTAATATCGTAGTGGACCGGCAATTTTTAGACAACCGGATAAAGGGCCTGACGAGGTTTTCGAGTGCAATACTACGCACGCCGTTCCTGCGACGTGACGCGCTAGTGATCCAGTTCTTCACCAACACAGACGAGTTTTCACATGTGGTGAAGGTAGGTAACCTGGACATGGACGCAGAGGAAATCGAGCCGGAAGAGGAGCTCAGCTCGACGCCGTGGACAGAGGTCCGGCAGACATATATGGCCTTTGAGGACTTTTACGGGCTGGTGGCGCGCGACGAAGAGAAGTACCGTACGCAGATCACATCGCTAGAGAAGATTGCGCGCTACAAACAGGCCATTGGCGACGAGCTGTACACGTACAGCGATACGTTGCGCAAGTCCAACGCGCCGCGGGAGAGTATATCAGGCAGCCGCAAGTATCATATACAGTCGCCAGCAAAGCGCGCGCTGGACAGCGGGCTTAATGAGTTATGCATGAGCTTTGGCGACGCGTCGCTATTGGAAAAGTCGCACGGCGAGGTTCTTAAGACAATCTCTGCAGAGTATCTACGGCGCCTGTATGATGTGGTCGTTTCGATGAAGCTTATGATGGACCGCATGCGCCAGATGGACAAGCAACGGGAAATCCAGCGCATTCGTGAGCGAAGCGATACCAGCCGTAAGCAGCTTGCGCTTCTCAGTGGTGGCGACGCGCCAGGCGATTCAGGAGATCGCAGCAGCATCGAGCGACTCGAGCGGCTCGTGCGGGAAGACACGGCCGAGCTGGATCGGCTTGAACACGAGCAACGCTGTATCGAAATACGTTTCTACCACGAGTTGGCGCGCTACAAATGCTACGAGTGCTTTCTGCAGACGCACTACCATGGGATTGTTGAGGAGCAGATTAAACACCATACGCTTGCGCTGAATGCGTGGCGTCAGGCGCTGGCGACTGCCAACGAACTTCCCTCCAACTCGCTGGATTTTATTTCGTAGGCAATGACAGAGGCAGGGTCTTTTCAACCTCAATAAAGCTGAATTACCTGGAATTGTGCGTCTATCAATTAGTCCAACGTTGGCTGGCCCTCTGACATGTGCTAAAACATTGTATTTTGCAAAATTATTAGCGTTGGCATAAGATTTTTGGTGGGATTTGGTATAGCGGGTTTGTGCCATTCGGAAAGTGCGTATGCGCTGTGGGTGGGAGCATTGATTGCACGCTGCCAATGAACCCTCCAACCATGCGCAAACAACGACCCCACCCGCAACGCAAATGCACCACCTGTTTGGTGAAAATCCGCTGTACCAACTCCCGCCTAAATAACCTTTTCTAATCGCTAACACTTTAACATGGTATAGAGCATGACTGCGAAAAATTCAGTAAATCCTAACCTTTTTGCGCAAAAACTGAAAGCCCAGTATATAAAACGAGGTACAGGCCACAAAAATTAATAGCGCAACCACCAGCACACCGCTGCGGCGCTAGGCTTGCTCTAAGCTACACCTTCTCAAACTCGTTTGTGGAGGAGCCAGCAGCCGAGTTGCCTGCAACTGACGACGACCCGATGGCTGGCTTGGGCGCAGGGCCCTCGAGCGATGATGATGATGCATTGTTGTGCTCAAGCGATAACAAGCTGGTCCGCGATCCGCCGCTGACGCTGGCGCTGCCATTAGGAGCGCCGGCCCGCGTGCCCAGAATATGATTCGGGTGAGTGTCTGCAGAGACAGCGCCAGCGTTCTTTTTCTTCAGCACAAAGACCGGCAGCTCGCCGGCGTCCTTCAGCTGCTGGAATAGGTACAGCGGTTTCTCGTCCATAGCCAGCACACGCTCGATCTTACCCTTGTTTGGCGAGCCAAATTGAATGCACAATGTGTAGTTCTGCCATGTGTCGTTGATGTGGTACTTCTTCAGCGCGTGCGGTAGAATTGTACTGCACGGATCGTCTGCCGAAATGCGGAAGCTCTTGTATGATTCGTTCTCCCGCTGTAGAGCATTGTCGCCATATACGCGGATGTGCGGCGTCACCGGCGTCTGCACTGGCGGCGCGCCCGAGTGCATGCTCGGGAGCAGCAGCGATGACAGCCCGCCTATGGCTCCGGGCCCGGGGCTGTGTGCAGCCGACACTGGTGTCGTTGATGCTGAGCCCTGGAGACCGCTGCTAGCTGCTGCCGGCGTTTGGGGCTTGCCCTTGCAGTCTCGCCTCGATTCGTTGTCGCCCTGAGTTTTGCGGGTTACCACCACTGTGCTTAGAAACGGGTCATTCCCCTGCCGCTGGGGTGCTGGCAGCGGCTTGTTCTCTAGTATGGTCAGCCTGTACATGCGCTGCATGTCGTTGCGCACCATAGACACCTCGGACGATAGCGTGCTAATGTCCTCCATTAACCGGGCGATGCTCTCCTCTGTGTGTCTCTTTTGCTTGCGTTGATACGAGCTCTGTTGTGTATAGTCTGGCTCCACATCCACCGTCTGCGGAACAAAGCTCTCTGATGTGATAGGAATATCGTGCTGGAGCTTCAGAAAATATATCGATTTGAGCACCAGTAGCCGCTTGCCGAGCGCACGGATCCCCAGATCCTTCAGCGACTCGTGGTCGAGGTTGACCAGCACCTCGCCGTCAATTTCGTTTTCCCGAAGTGCCTTTTCATATCCAGGAAACCCATTCTGGTTAAACCAGCGTATGACGCGGCTTGCGCCCCATTCGCCAACAGGCTCCATGCACTTGAAAGGGCTGTCTGAATTCACTAACTTTGCCGGGTGGGCGCGCAGGCCGTGGTTCGAAATGCGGAACTGCACGTCTAACGTTGGCGGAAGAGTGGGTGGTGTGTTGTTGCAGGAATACGAGCCACTTCTATTAAATGAGAGAGAGAGAGAAAAAGAAGAAGAAAAAATAGTAATAAATTTGCATGTCAAAAAGAAAAAGAGCCCTGCGTCGAAACTTCAAAGGAAGTTCAAAGACATGACCCTTTGATCAGCTGGTCCACTACCACCGATCACTCTTCATTGAGGTGGCAAATGTGGCTGGGGCTCCACGAGCCAAAACACTGTGCTGGGGATTGTGCAGGCGTTGTTTCCAGATGTGGTCAGGGTTTTGAGGATAGGAGATCGCTGCTGCATTGTTTGTAGGACTGCTAGCTGCGCTAAAGGGGAGAAAAGCAAGCTACCTACGATCCGTATTTGTGGTGGTGGTATGCTGCAGGCAATGCACTGGCAACATCAATCCAGGACCGCTCGATGATGACCATTGTGTTGCTATCAATAAACGACGCGTGCATGAGGTTCTGGTAGCGCTGGGTCATGCGGAAGTTGTGTGGTTCGGCGACATTAATGCCAGCCTCACGCAGACGCGCTACAATCGTCGCTTCCCAGTCCTTGACTTGGCTCTTTGCGCTTGCCGCGTCGGATATGATGCTGGAAACATCCTCCGAGTCGACCACAGAGGCAGCGTTACTGTTGGCGTCGTCATCTACATCCATGGACGCCCCAGATTCTGCCCGCCCAACAATGCGCTGCTTTCTGTTGCGTTTCGACAGGTGTCGCTCGGACCGCCTCTCAGATGCTTCCTTCTCCTCAACTACCTTCTCGATGATTCCCTGTTCAATCTGCTTGCGCTTGTGCACGTTTAGAACCGCAGTCGAGGGCCCCGGTGCCTGGGTCAAATCGATGCGGGTAATATGGTTCGCGGCAAATGCGTAGATACAGTTGGGCTCTGCAGCGTTGACTGCCACGCCCGCGATGCAGCTCATCATCCGGTAATACGTCTTGGGTATATTGGTAATGCCAAAGGCGCGCGACCAGTCAGTGAACCTGCGTGATCCCGCATCCCACACGAACAGGTGGTTGAGATTGGTTGGAATTACCAGCTGATTGCCTGTTCTAAACTCCAGAGCCGTCGGCCATTCTTCCTTTTGCCGTGGTGCTAGCGGTGGAAGTACCGTATTCATGCCGCTATCCAATCGCGCAACCACCACAGCCCCTGTCGAGTCGCATGTCGCTAGGTACTGACTGTCGTAGCTGACAGCCATCCTTATGATCGTCCTCATATCCACCACAGCGGCCTTTTGGCCTTTGACCTCTCCAGGGTGCGTCGGGACGTCGCTGCACCCAGCATCCGCCTCGACCTCGCCCTTGGTGTTGCGATGCGCGCAATACCGCCGCACTGTAACAAATTCATTTGTCTTCCATCCGGAGATATCCACAATCGACACGAACCCGTCGACTGTTGCAATTGCAACCATATGCTCGTTGCGGGTAAAGCGTATCTGTGTCGCGCCTCGGTGTTCTGAGTACTCTGGCACAAAGTTCTCGGGTGGAAATCCGCGCAAACGCCGTACGGCCACCCCATCGCTGCCATCGTCTGCGCGTGTAACGCTGAAGAGCTTGGGGCATTCAGCATCAGATGCTGCGATCAACCGGCCCGACTCCGAAATAGTGCTGCATAGCAGATTGGTTTTGGTACTTAGCTCCATTCGTAGCAGGTCCTTCTGTCGCTCGTAGATTTGGAGATCCTGTCCGCTCTCCATGTGGTCGCTTAGTGTACGCGAAGCTGGCTCTGCCTTCCCCAGGGCCCAAAGCTTCAGCACGTTCTCCTGCCGCTGCAGAATAAGCTTCCCCGTTGAAGCAATACTGACAACTCCGTTTAGTGGAGGGAAGCACGGCTGGCGGTAGGGATTCTCATTCGGAAACCCACGCGACTCACACGACGCAATTTGTGTATCAAGCCCTCCTGTGATAAGTAATCCATGCTCAGCGTGCGGGCTCGCCGCAATTGCGCGCACATCGTGCGTGTGGTAGCGACGAATGCCTGCCAAGTGCCACTTTTGGTTGCGTGCACCGCCCCTTTTCTTGCCCCCACCTATCTCGCTAGCTGGCTTGCCGCCTATGAGAAGTTTAAACTGCGTCACCTTGGGATCGACGCCTGAAGCAAAGACGGTGTGGCCGTTTGCATCTGCCGTCAGGCAAAGCACATCTGCTCCTAGCGCCCTAAAGTCCTGCTGCACAACATGCATAACGTGATCCCAAAACATGACATGACCGCGCGAGTCGCCAGATACTATTGTGCCGTTCTTTAGCACTGTGACAGCCCATACCAGTGTTGCATCGCGGCCTTCTCTTGGCAGCGTCATCCGGGCTGTCATCTGCCCGGTCTCGGCATTCCAAATCCGAACGCAACCATCTGCTGAACCCGTCACAATGTTTTTGTCGTCGTAAGACCAGGCTACTGATAGAATGCGGCCCTTGATCTTGTCAAAGAAGCGTTGGTACGTCAGCGATCCGTCTGTAATATCGAAAATGCGAATGTGGCCGTCCTCGGTTCCCACTGCAAGGCTTGTCTGTGCGTGATTAGTTTTCATGCACCACACAGCCCCGCCATAGGAGTCCACCGCTGCCTTTGGAGCAAGCCTTGCTAGATCCCACTCAATTATCACTGCGTTAAGCCCTGCCGAAAAAAGCCGCGGCGCATGATCGGCTAGTCGCCTCCTGGCCTTTTCGCGTTCCTGGTCAGTATCAAAAAGTTCCAGATCGTCCTTGGTCAGCTCACATTGATGTGCCCATGCTAACGTCTCTAATGACCCTTTGATAGGTCCTGGAATCGTCTAATTTCGCTGTAGAGTGGCAAAATAACAAGAGATAAGATCAGATTGCATGTACTAGTTTAAATCGACATTGTGCACGGCACATACAAGGCCATCATTCAAACAAGCAAGTACCATCTACAGCTCCCATACCTTCTCATATACAAGATTCCCTCGGATGCACCAGATCTCGATATCCCCGTTTGCACGGCCCACAGCAATATACGGGAGTCTCGCAGTTGACGGCGCATACTCAATGGCGTTTACAGCTTGAGGGACAAAGTCCGTGAACCGACACCTGTGAACCTGCATGTGCTGTGTCTGTTATATCGCTCTCCTCGCTTTGTTTCTATCTGAGAATAGTTCCGTCCGACACAACTCCGAGCGCTATTTTGCAGGTCGCGTATTGAATAAACTCCAAGTAAGATAATAACTAGCTGCAGAGCCAAGCGTGCCTTCAATACCATCGAGCTTTTTTTTTTTTGCCATCAAGTATACCAGTAGGCAAATATTTTTTGATCCGGCTGATCAATATCGGTAGATCAACGCAACAAAATTTAGCTGACCCCATCATTCCCGTTATCATCAATCTTCACTTAAATATCGAAATTTCTAGAGCAGAAAATGGAAACCTACCTACCTCCGTCGCATGCCTGGTTGCCACCCTTTCTGATTATATTATTATTGCTGTTTGTTCCCTTGTCGTGAGCACTTCCACCAAAACATGGCTTCGCTTGTTCCCAAGGACAAGCGCCAGCTACGTGCGTGCCTTATATGTGGCATTATCCAGAACCACCATGTGTTCCGCGATGCAGGCTGTCCAAATTGCGAGAGACTTGTGAAGATGGCAGGACAGAGCGATGTCGTGGCTGACTGCACCAGCGGCACGTTTGATGGCATCACTGCGGTGCTGCAGCCAAGGATAAGTTGGGTGTGCAAGTTTGCCCACGTGAATAGTTATCAGCCGGGAGTCTACGCGGCACACGTCGCAGGCCGCATCCCCGAGGACATCGAGGACATGCTTGCCCAGAATGGCATTAGCTACCACCCGCGCGACGGCTCGGCAGACGAGTAATTTGTTGCAACATTCTACACTATGCAAAAAATATAAGCGTTTAGAAAAGGCTATTTTGGCAGGAGTTGGCATAGCGGGTTTGCGCCATTCTAGAAGTGCGTTTGCGTTGCGGGTGGGGTCGTTGTTTGCGCATGGTCTGTGAAGTCCGACAGTATGTTTATCAATTGCCGCCTTGCTACTTGCTATTAAATAAATTATTAACGCTTCACCTAACGGCACCAGTGACCAAACTTAGCACACATTGCACTTACTCTAGGGTGAGTATACAGCCAGGACACTTGGACAGACTGCCTGATACAAGCAGGAAAATGCTGCAAATCTTCTAAGCACATATGGCAGGCAGAGTGAAGAAATAATGCTCTGTCTGCAGTGAATCCAGCAGTGATTCTTGCAACAAAAGAATAGGACATAGCAGAATGCACAATCTGTCTCTAGTATTGCTTAAAGAGCACCTGTTGGCATTTAAACCAAGAAACGGTGCAGGTTGTTTATATATTGTTGTAATGAGTTTTACAGGCTATTTATGAGTCTATATTGACGAGTTTTTGGGTTATAGCTGTTTTGGAAAATTTAATACATATGTTGGTTTTATAAAGAACTTCAATCTACACTGTGCTCCTTTAATTGCAAGTAAGCAGAAGCACTTGTTAACAGGTAAAAGGAACCATTTGCTAATACCTGGTAGATGTTATGTTGTAATGCTGAATATAAAATTGATTCTAATGAAATAATGCAAAGAAGTCTTGTAGAAAAACTATAGTTATAAATATAATTTGCTACATGTTTTTACAAACATCAATTGAACTAATCCTTTTAAACATTAAATATCTTATATTAGAAAAGGGCTAAAAATACTGTCAATAACATTTATAATACTTGTTGTAAAGCTACACCTCCACTTCCAGCACCATCTTTATTATCTCTATCTTTATCTCTGCTAGTGCCTTTTCCAAGTGCTCCACAATTTCGAAATACTTGTCTTCCAACTTGCAGAACACTGCTCTGGTTGCTTTATAATTGTTGTTTTGTTGCTGGTCCTCCTCAGATGTTTCCATGCACATCTCTCCTTAGGAGCCCTCCTCCTTCAATGTTGTTGCTGTATCCATCTGGATTTCTTTTTCTGTTAAACCAAATGGCCTAATGCAAATTCAGCCTTGGCATTGAGTGCTACTGATCTCGCTAGCTTCTGTGCTGGCTTAGGGGCAGGTAGTACACTGGAGAACTCCAATGCATGTGGATTCTGATCCTGATATGTCCTAATATGCTCCCAGCTTCCACTCCAAGCCTACAGCACCACCTTTGCATCTAGGCATGTTGCACTGATGGAGGCCTCTCTGTAATAATTCGATTATCTGTCTGCTAAGTAGTCCTCACTTCAGAATACAAGGATAGAACAAAACATCAGAAAAGTGAGTGAAAGACAGTAAAAAAATAAATGTTACATAATTTGCATTGCAGCAAGTAAGTATATCCATGTGTCAAATGGCAAGCTATGGGTATGTTTAAGATTAACAAAGTTAGTGGGCATTGGACATGATTTCAGTATTTTATCGTTAAAAAAGATTTAAGGATAAGGGTAAGGAAATTAGTGGGATTGGACAAGGCCAGTATGCATGTTGTCTTGCAGGGGCAAACAAATTGCGTCTGTTTGTGGCAATGCAACGCGCATAAAGCGTTAGCGATCGACGTGTGCTAGCAGGCAGCATAACAAGCACGTATCCAGATGGGGCAGAGATGCATCAGGTGTCTGTCTCTGGCGATGTCAATAAACAGATCTGAAGTCCAGAGCTGGAAGGCCCGTCGCCAGATTTTGTTGTGGATGAACCTGCTTCAAAGATTCTTTTCATTTTGTGAATTCCATGCCAAACAAAAGTAATAAGTGGGAGGGCAATCAATGCAGATCTTCTAATTCGTCTATATTAGAAATTGCTTTGTTGATCAGTGTTGATACATGTGGGGATAAGGCGGAGAGATCGGCATTGCCAATATTTAACGCACCCTCTCCGAATTCATTCGCCATGAACAGTAGTCTCTCCTGTTTCAAGCCTGCTTTTCCTCATTTCCTGCTTATAGTGCTTTTCGCCTTTGTCTGCTTTGTGCGCGAGGCCTGTTTCAACAACGTCTTTTTTCTTTAAACTTCACGACAACCGGTGACACAACTTGGCAGCCTGGTCTTGTCCCGCCAGCTAACCTATCCTAACGACAATTAATCAGCCACGTCCTCACTTCTTTAGGGGGTTCTCTGACATACTTTGCTCAAGATATCCTGCTTTGGGCTCTATTCCTACGCATAAAACTCCACGCACAGACGCTTCTTGCACCCAACGCATTTTGCGATGACCAACACGATAAGCACACTAGCCAGGGTGGACTGGCAAAGGATGGCGACCTTCACTATCAAGAACCCACGGCAGGCGTTCATTAACGCTGTCGTTGCCTATTTAGTCTTTCGTCAGGCAGCGAAGGGAGTGAGGGTGCTATCGGTCTATGGAGTGCAGCATGTACTGTCCTTCTTGTGGAAGAAGGTCGCCGGCGGCGTCATCCGACACCTGCGCCGTGCACCCGGGGCCGGCGCGGTCGTGCAAAAGAATATTGCCAAGGCTATCAAGGACATCGAGGAGAAGATGATTGTTGATGTTCCGGGCGAGACAAAGTTTTTGACCATTCCGGATGCCGCCATGTCCAATGAAGAGATCCTGACTGTTCTGCGCAGGCGTCAGAACGAAGCAGGGGTTGACTGGAAGAATGGCCGCGTTTCCGGAGCCGTGTACCATGGCGGCGAAGAGCTGGGCCGGCTTACTAGCGAGGCGTACGCCATGTTTTCGCTCACAAATCCGCTGCACCCGGGTGTGTTCCCAGGGCTGCGTCGAATCGAGGCAGAGGTTGTGCGGATGGTAGTAGACCTCTACAACGGCGGTAGCGAGTGTTGCGGCACAACAACGTCCGGCGGCACCGAGAGCATCATCATGGCCGTGCGCGCGCACGTGGTCTGGGGCCGCGAGGCGCGGGGACTGGAGACGCCAAATATTGTAGTTCCCATCACCGCGCACGCAGCGTTTGACAAGGCTGCAGAGTACTTTGGCATTGGTATTACGCATGTGCCCGTCGACCCAAAAACACAGAGGGTGGATGTTAGGGCAATGAAGCGCGTCATCGACTCCAACACCGTCCTCATTGTGGGCTCGTCTGCCACCTACCCGCATGGCGTGGCAGACGACCTTGTTGCTCTCAGCGACCTTGCTGTCAAGCACAAGATTGGCTTCCACATCGACAGCTGTCTTGGAAGCTTCATCATGCCATTCCTCAAAGAGGCAGGGTTCCCCGAGGTTATCTGCGACTTCAGGCTGCCTGGCGTGACCTCAATCTCCTGCGACACTCACAAGTATGGCTTTGCACCCAAGGGCACTTCAGTGGTCATGTACTCCAACAAGCAGCTGCGTCACTACCAGTATTTCACAATCGCCACTTGGCCTGGCGGCATCTACGCATCGCCTACCATTGCCGGCTCACGCTGCGGCGCCGTCATTGCCGCATGCTGGGCCGCAATGACGAAAATGGGCCGCGATGGATATCTGGAGGAGTGCAAGAGAATTGTCGGCTGCCGTATCAAAATTCAACAGGCTATTGAGGAAATCCCAGAGCTGTACATTGTTGGCGAGCCGACATCCTCTGTTGTGGCATTTGCCTCGCGCTGGCCCGTAAACATCTATGGCGTTTTGGACGAGCTGAGGAACCGCGGCTGGGAGCTGAACCCCATGCAATTTCCATCTGCACTCCATATTGCTTGCACACGTCTCACCGTTCCAGTCGTTGACGAGCTGATCCGCGACCTTAACCAAGCAGTAATAGCTGTCAAGGCAAATCCAGATGGTTACGGCAACGGCTCGCAGGCCTTATATGGCTTTGCTGCTACCGTTCCGGACAGCACAATTGTAGAAGAAGTCACTGAGGGGTTTATCGACGCTCTCTACGCAGCATAGGGCATTTAGCTACCATTTATTAACGCACCTTTTACTCATTTTCATCCAGACCATAAATTTTATTCAGATGCTTGCTTTAAAAACCAGAAAGTATATTCTTCAAGAGGCGCACCTCCACTGTAGACTTGGCAACGATGGGCTGGCCTTTTAGTCTCTTTTCAGGATTAGCTAGCATCCAGACATTCATCCAATAGTTGCGGTTGATTGTCGGTTTAAATAAAAAGTAACATTGTTAAAGCAGAATTGCCTAGCATATAGCGTTTTCTAGAAATATTAAATACATGTTGCATCTTTCATTTACTTTATAGTCAATTTAACCAACACCAAACACAAGGAAGACGCGTGAAAATCAAGATTGACTGTATATCTTTTCAACACTGAACCGATAAGGTGATGATTGTTGCGCCCTGCCACATATACTGCGATAATAGCATAGCGCTAAATATGCAACGGTTGGTATAAATATACTAGTATCCATTTTTTAGAAAGAATATCCATATTGATAGCAGGAACTATACTACACATCACTGGAAAATTGAATTGTTTTAAATGGCAAACTTTCTGTAGTCTAGAAATATCCGCCAAACACCTGCTCCCGCATGTAACCTGTTTACTTGTTTTTACATGCCTGTTCATCCGACCATGTCTGACGCCGGGTAGAATAAGTAAATATTCCGATTGCTTACATATTCTAGCCACGTTTTTTGAATAGTTCTACTAAATATAATTAATAATGTAGGTTTTAAGCTACATTATTGAGCATGCATGTTATATAATGACCTTTGATGAAAGGTCAGCATCTCACATTGATGATGAAAGGCCAACATCTCACGTTGCTTACTAAAGGTCAATGGGCCGCTAAACTAGTCAAGTAAATTGGCCTTTAAATAGCTGTGGTGCTCCTGCTGGTAATGAATGAGTACGATAACTTGTTTTTAAGTCATCGTTTTCTACATCAATACATGCTTTGCCATATCGACAGACAAGAACACACTACATTTAAAGAAGCAGCTTAGGCGGTTGGCCCTCTTGCCGGTATTTATAAGGCTTTGCTTTGCATGGCTGAGGCGGTTTCTTTGCACTATCCTTTATCGTGACTGCGGCTACTATTTAGCCATTTGGCCTGCATGGGTGTTTTATCGCCAGCACTGAGAAAGCAGTTTGCTGATGCTCTAGCTGCTTTATATTGCAAAGCAAAAAACAATGCTAAAACACTAACCATGTTTCATGTTGTCTTTGAATACATTGAGGATGCTGGTCGGCATATGGGCAAGTTTGGAATACCACAATCTCAGCAGTGCGTACGAAAGCTGCGGTGTATTCATGCCAAGGTTGATGATGCTGACGAACTTCGAATTAGTGAAAAATGCAACAGAAATTGAACAACAAAGTATTTGCAATCAGATTATATTGGCAGTGGAGGCAAGAGCCATGGCGACTCTGTTTATCAACAGTCACGCTGGCCGTGGCAAAACCTTTGCCGTTAATGCAGTTTTGTTGACACTGCATGGCTGTGGTAGGACAGTGCTTCAATGTGCAACAACAGCACTGATCGCTTAAAATTATAATGGCGGCTGCACAGCCTATTGAATCTTTTATATTCTGATTGAGCGAGATGAGCTAGGGCTACGCTGCAACATTGTCCCAGGAACTGATCGCGCAGAACTTCTCGGTGAGGCTGCACTCATAATCTGGGATAAGCTGCCAATGGCTAACCGAGCTACGGTCGAGGCCGTTGACACCATGCTGCGCGAGCTCTGCAGCAGTGACCAGCCATTCGGTGGCAAGGTTTTTTTTGTCGGGATTGGCGATTTTCGACCGGTCGCTCCTGCTGTGCCTGGCGCGGGGCGTCTACAGACAATTCTCAAGTTGATCATGGTGTCGTTATTGTGGAGTTACTTCTACATACTGGGCCTTCTCCAGCCAATACGCGACGCCAGTGATCCCGAATGGTCTGCCTTTGTTGATTGTATTGGCGATGACATCTCTGGCCATGAGGTAACAATACCATTGCCTACACAGACAACAGGAATTGCATCGACAATCAAATTTGTCCTCTCTAATACCGTCCCTAATGACGCTGATACTTGTACACGGCGCTCTATTTTGTGCCCGCCCAATGCACAAGTGGATAAAATAAATTTAGCAGTATTGGAGCATATCCTGGGCGAACCGCAAACAATGCTAAGCAAGAACTTGCTGAAGTTAGTGAATGTACCAATCACTGAGCAACATATTGTTCGGACCCTTGCGATGCCGGGATTTCTCGCTTCAATTGACCAGCCAGGCGTACTCAAGCACAGATTGGTGCTCAAGGTTGAATGCATTATTACGCTGCTGTGCAATATATCTCTTCCACGCGGCTTGTTAAAAACTGCCACCTGGTTATTCGCTGCATCATGAGGTGCTTAATCGAATTACGACCTGCTTCCAACAGCGAGGTATTCCTGTTACCGTATCCCAACTTTGTTTTTAAGCTGGAAATGTATCATATGCGGGTACGGCGCAGGCATTTTTTCCACTACGAGTTGCCTATGCATAGACTTTTATTAATGAGCTTGATCGTGTGGTGCTGAATCTGCAGTCGTCATTGTTTGCTCGTAGTAAGGTTTACAAGGGGCTGACGTGCATCTGCAACTGTCGCGGCGTTATGGCCGTTGTTTCTGATGACCAGCAAGACGAGTTCAATACGCGGAACATTGAAACGCGGAATTGCTTGAGTAGTTTCTTGGTTTAATGTATTCTATGGCAAAAATCAAAATTATTGAGATCAGCATATGGAAATAGCATTTATTGGTATTAGAACATTTCTATAATAGTATACAGCATTGAACTTGCGTACAATTCTAAACTAGTTAATAACATTAACCCGATACCCACGGGTGCAAGGTTCATTGGCCACGCCGATGGCACGGCCAGTGAGCTCTACTTGAGTATATTTGTTAATTTGACAATGGTAATATCGGACTTGCCCTATTTCTCAATTTAGGTACTTCTGTCTACCACTCTGGAAAGTATCACATCATTAGAAGCGCGTGAACTATTATTTATTCAGCTATTCTTTGCTATCATGAGCCGATCAAGGGTGTTAGTATGAGACGCAGGCTTCGGAAGCATGGTTTACACATCCTACGTATTGGCGAGTTCAAGACACCGTTCATCTGTCCATGGTGCAATATCGGTGTATTGAAGTACTATAAATCGGTCAAGAATCCGCGTCTATATGAAACGGCAAAGATGGAGCGCAGAGACGAATATCTTGAAAAGTAGAATTCTTCTGAGCAGACCACCGATTTGGGTTATTCCAAGAAAAAATCAAACGTCAAGGAGATAGTTACCTGCCACAGTCTTTAATATAAAAACGAAGAATGCTTCGAGACCAGGATGTGTCGTGAACCTGCTATCACTTCAGCCGCCGATCCGTATCCCGATCCGCATCCCAATCCCAGACATCGGAATCGTGATACTGTTGCTGTTGTAAACTTCCGGCATATCATATCCAGGCTGCATGAGGGCAAGGGAATTCTGGAGCATTTCCAGGGCATGTCTCCTGCTGTTCAGTCGGAGAAGCCCACAAAGCGCCACAAGAAGAGCACCAAGGGACCCAAGACACAAACGCAAAAACATTCGGGGTAGTCACCACTGCCCCAAGCCAGAAACAAGACTGCTTATCATTTCTTTTATATTTTGCTGGGAACTTGTATCTGCAAAGCTGCTATTCTTCAGCACTCATATAGCCGCTTGGATCATCCTCGCTGCTATCGTCGGCATCGCTGTCGAGAAGCTCGTCAATCTCGCGCGTAAGCTCTTCCAGGCGCTGATCCCTGGCACGCTTCAACGGGCTGCGCGTCCGCGTCTTGGCAGCCACTGGTATTGCGGAGGTGACGCTCAAACCTGCCAGTAGTGTGTCATCACCATGTCCGTCTTGGGCGTCAGATTCTGTTCCGGAAGCAGCGCTTCCAGCGCGAACCACTTCGGCCTCCACTGCCTCGTCGAGATCCTCCTCCTCCTCGCCACTAGCGGCGCTCGCATCGTCATCCTCATCGAGAGAGGAGATAAACTCGAACACAGCTGCCATCTCCGGTTCCTCGAGCCACGACTCGAGGTTGATATCGTCGGCACTCTCTACTTCAAGGAGTTTAAGCAGCAGTGTCTCAAATCGCACAAGAGCATTCCGAGAAATCATGTCGCTAAAGACCTCCTGCTGAGACAGCGTGCGCGTAAGAACAAACATTTGCTGCAGCAGGGTGTGTGGGGTGTTCTCGTCTAGTGCAAGCTTGTTCAGCATCTGCACAAGGACCTTTCGCGTAGCTGGCGACTCAGTAAACATGCGCTTTAGGGCGTCCACGGCCAGCTGCGAGTAAGTCCCCATGCGCGCCGATTTGCGCATACCAGTACTACCATTCATCGCTGCAATGGCCTCGAAGATGCGCGGGTCCGACCAAGTGATGATCTGCTGTGCAACCTGGCCCTGTGTTGCGCCAGGTTGCGTGTCGCTGCTTTGCTGTTTTAACACGCCGACCAGCCTGCAGATCGAATCCACAGCAACCTGCTGCATCAGCGCCTGGTTCTCGTGCGACATATAACTGAACGCAGGAAAGAAGTACGCAAGGCACTGGCGCAGTGCATCATTGACGGCGGTCGAGGGGTGATAGTACAAAACAAGCAACTCGCTCAACACCTCGCCTGGTTCGGGGATGCGATGTGCATACAATAGCTTTGCAAGACCTTCGCCAGCTGTGGCCTGTATCTTCTCACTGGGGTTCACTAGCTCGGCATACAGCAGCTCTACAAACTCTTCTGTAGTGCCTAGGGATGGTGCCAGATCGCTGATCCCGTACATAAACGCGATGTCCAATAGCGCAGCGAGCCCCTTTGTGTGTAGCTCCCCGCTCCCCTGCTTGACAGCCTGCACAAATAACATGATGTTGTCAACTGCCAGGCCCTTGTCGAGAAGGCAACACAGTGCCAGGCATTCAATGCCATACTCTTGCAATACCGACTCTGAGCTCTGTACCGCTGGCACCACGCATTCTGTAAGCAACCCGTACATAGACGACCCCTCGCTCAACACGTCAAAGCAGCGCTGCAAAATATACTTGATTATAATTAGGCTCTTGATGCTGACAAGCAATGCTTCAAGCCGGACATTCTCGGTGCTGCCCGCGTCCACATCCGGCGCCATCTCGCGCACATCCGACACTACCTCTACCATGATCCGGATAAAGTCCTGTTCGTTGATAGACAGTTTTCGGATAATGTCCGCAACGGCCTCGATATTGTTCTCAGGGATCTCCGGAACCATTATCATCTTGCGCATCAGCGTCAACATCTCGCGCCGCCCTAGCTCGTCGAGGAAATCAGACATTCTGGCCACCAGCAACAGCTGATGAATTATAAACTCCAGATCTGGCCGCATCTCTTCGCTCTGTTCGGCCTCGAGTCTAGCACCAAAGTTCTCTAGCAGTTGTGCCAGCTTCATAACCTCTGGGAGGTGCTTGTCGATGTGTTCTGCGTTCTTGCGCTCGCTAAAGTACTCCAGCGTGGAGCGAATAATAAACGCCATCTCTGGAGTCAGCGTCTCCCAAAGCTCCTGATCAAACTGCAAGTTCTCGGGAATCTCTGGGTACGCTGCAAACAGCGACTGCATGACCTTGTTGGCTGCTGGGCTGTCGACCACATCTAGAGACGAGGTCAACTCGAGCAAGTTCTGGTTTGCAAATGTTAGCCAACTCTCGCCAATCATTCGCACGCATGCTCTCTTGACATTGGGATCGCGGTCATTGACGCCAGCAGCAAGAAGGCGCTCTCTATCTTCAATGCTCAGCAAATGGTAGTCAATTGGCGGCATGACTTTGAGGAAAAGACACTTGCGGTTGGTTGGATCAACATCACGAGCACGCTCGAGCACAAATGGAATCGTCATTGGGCTTTTTGCGATGTTTAAAAGCACTGCGCGCCGTACCTCGGCACTGGGATCGTTTTGCATCAGCCCCAACAGCGCATCACTGACCTCGCCGCCGTCACTATCCTCACCCGACTGCAGCTTTGATAGCGCGATTGCTGCATGCACACGGATGCTCGCCTCCTTGTCGCGGATCCTCTCTACTAGTTTCTTGATCAAGTCAAAATACAAGTCTTCGTCAATCTCTCCCAGGCTGGTCACCGACATTGCCACGATCTGGCAGCATCGGAGGCGAGTATGCTTCTCCTTTGCTTGGAATCCCTGTAGCAAATATTTAATTAGAAGCTCAACGAACCGCGATGAGGGGGTATCCACCTCAACTTCTTCTCCCTCGCCTGGCTGCTGAGCAGAAAACACATCGTCAGCATCGATGCCGGCTGCGTCTTTTCTCGCCTTGACACTCTTTGCCAGCGCCTGCATGTCCTTCTCATAGCTCACTTGCACAAAGGTTGCTACCAGCTTGACAACCTTTTCGGCGCTGGGCTCGCGCTTCTTGATACCTAATATCTTGTTCAGGTTGCGGATGAACTCCTTGTTGAATGCGTCTTCTCCAGTCAACTCTACTGTATCCGAGTCGTGACACTGCAACTGCAGCTTATACAGTGCCACAGCATGCTTGCGGTAACCAGTACCACTCCTTTGCGCTGTGTCGAAAATTCCTGGAACCACCGAGCGTAAAGAGGCTATTACATCGGGGCTGCTGCACTTCATTGGCATATTTGTAGCTGTGACCTGGCCCGCTAGAATTGAACCGCTGTGCTTTCCTGAAATTGCTTTAGCAAAGGGGGGCGCGATATAAGTGTAAACAGTGATTATAGCAGAGGGGCTTGTTGTAATAAGCGTGTTTCTATTGTGGAGATGGGCAAAAAAGTTATTTTGTATGAGGGATGGCGTTTGTTTACGTTTAACTTAATCCACTGTTGTTACCCTGCGATCAATGCCCCAGTTTTCAATTGGCCGCTCACGTGGTTGGATGAACTGATGTCCATTTCACAAGCCCACACCATCTTAAAAAGCCTCTTCAGTTCTGAGTACGTCTGTTGCATTCCATTTCGCTGCAAAACCCCCCCTTCATTTCATCTGCATCTCGCCGCTATTACCAAATACCACCTTTTTCTCTATCTGTGTGCAAGCTTACATGCTTCATATGGGCTTCTTTCGAAACCCACTAAGGTCGCGGGACAAGCAGGAGTCCATCCCCACTCCACAAGACCGTCATGGCGCTGGTCGCTCGGCGGTAGACGATGCATATACCCTTTCGCCTCAGGTGTT
Organism: Coemansia sp. RSA 988; assembly: GCA_027577275.1. Taxonomy (NCBI): domain Eukaryota; kingdom Fungi; phylum Kickxellomycota; class Kickxellomycetes; order Kickxellales; family Kickxellaceae; genus Coemansia; species Coemansia sp. RSA 988. Next base: position 19,570 of record JANBQQ010000016.1, on the reverse strand, counting down.
ACAACAACAACAACCAGCTCTCGTTAGTACTGGCGTCGGAGAACCGTTGGCGCGACAGCACAGCGACATGGCAGCAACAGCACACACTGCATTTTCACCGTATAGTCACGAAGACGACCTTGATGATGCTGCCAGCTACCATTCGATTTCGTCTAATCCAGGAATAGCTCAACAAACAAGCGCACATGCGAATAGTGTAACATATACACCAGTAATGGCATCCCGATACGCAAATATCCCCAGCAATAATTATACATCAGCACGGACTGCTCCTAGAGACGTTGCCAGCCATTATAGCGCGACCAGAGATGAGGGATTTTTTCACTCGCCCGGGTCTATATCTGAAGCAGCGGGTTTCCAGCAAGCACCTGGGAGCCATCGAAGCGAGCAATTTGAGCAGTCGCCTAGTATGAATACACAAGGGAGTTTTTTAATATCTCCGAATAGCACGTATCGTTCGTTTGATACGCAAGAGCGTCAATCTGACAAACACCAGATTTCGGCTCAGGAGCAAGGCGAGGATTACTTTCAAAAGGCGGTGGGATTTCATGAGGAGGGTGACCTTGTAAGTGCAACTGGGTACTTCAAGCGGGCGGCAGACAAGCAGAACCCACTCGGAATGCTGTTCTACGGTCTTTCTCTTCGGCATGGATGGGGGTGCCAGCCAAACGAGCATTTGGCATTTATATTTTTACAAAAAGCAGGCGAGATTGTTGTACCTCATGTGAAAGATATGGATCCAACAGTTGCTGGTATGGCGAGAGAGGAGCTGGCAATGGCAATTTATGAGCTGGGGCAAAGTTACCGCCATGGATGGGGCGTATCGCGAAATAAGAAAACTGCGGCATACTACTTTGAGGTTGCTGCTGATCTTGGCGATGCTGACGCCCAGTCGGATCTCGCAGCCTGCTATGAAAAAGGAGATGGAGTCAAGCGCGATATGAAGCGAGCTGCGCATTACTACCGTCTAGCGCACAAACAAGGTGTCGAGCTCTTTGGCACCTCGTGGATATTCAAGAAGAAGTACGACTAAGTAGCGTCTGTATTCATCAGCAGTATTCCTGTATATCAGTGGTTTTTCTCACTGACCGCTCTTGTTTGTACGCATAAATACATCTATACCCACATGCTGGATCTTAAAAAAGAATAAAGCACCACTACATGCTGTGCTGTGTTTGCGAAAGTGAGGACAGCGTGTTTTATATTTTAACAAGGGCGGGTATGTCAACGCGGTGGGTTTGGGTATCTATTGTTCCTCATGTATATCTGCTCTGCGCATAATCCACACAAGCGGTGCTTGCCGTATCAGCAATGCAAACTGTCCAGAAGCCAGCGTTCTGAGTGAATCCCTAATTGGTACTACCTGCAGCCCCTCATAACCAGTCTGAATGTGGAGTACTTTAAATCCTTGGTTGATGTGCTGCTCAGGATAAGATGTTAACAAATGTGTAAATGATTGATACTGACTGGGCATCAAATCCTCACTTTTGTCGTATTTCCAGTCCAGTCTGCACTGCCCGAACCGTGTAACGCCAGTCATTGCAGAATACGCATCGATATGGACACTAGCATTTGGCATTTGATCTATAGAATGCAGCAATGCCAGAGCGTGCCCACCTGGATAGTTAAGACTGGAGACAAACGTCATTATCAGTACGGCACACAGACTGAATCCAATAAGAAGTGTCGCAATAGCAGTGACAAAGCGCCGAATAGATGCAATTTGATGGAGCCCTGACACACCAACTGCTGCGCAGATGTTAAGGACGGGGACAGAAGGTAGAATAAATCTCCACTCTTTGTGGGGGTTCGCCGAGAAAATAGCAATAGCAACAGCATATGCACCAATTAGGCGTGCAGTACGACTATTTCTAAGTATTCCGACAACAGTAAATGGAAGCGCGCCTAGCTGCAGGCGCGGAATTGCACGGATAAGATAGTAGTGCGGCGGTGATATGCCCCATTCAACGCTTTGCCCTCGCACAGCATTGAACCAGAATACTTGGAATTCAGGCCACATCCAGCGTGTTTGCCAATAATACGAATCAACAAGTAATGTCAGCAGCACAGATGCCACAAGCACGATCAAGGACAAACCCGCGGCACGCCAAGTGCTACTGCGTGCGCTACTCACAAGCATTACAAATGCAAAGACTGCAACATCAAACCGCAAAACAATACAGGTAAATAGCAAGACAGCAGCCATGATCTGGTAGCTGCGCTGTCTCCTCGCGCGAGATGTCGTATACATGCAACGCAGCCAGTATTTCTGAGCTAGAAGCATAGGCACCAATGCCATTGTGTTGCCTAGCAACCGAGAAGTCCAGAAGGTGTAGTGGAATTGACTACAGCAAACTATGCCGTACCACATCGCAGCTCTGTGACCAAATACGCGTCTGACCTCGCTACGCAGGCAGCTATTAGCCCATACCACAAGCAGCCCAAGGGTAAGCCTAATAAACACCTGAGTAGATATACGCTCAGTCACAGCATCGCCAGGACTGCCATAGATGCTCCCAAGTAAAATAGCTATCGGATATGTCAATACAGAGAAAACCAATGGTCCTACAAAAGATCGTGGCACAACCCCTGGAAACGCAAAGTGGTCAAAGCTATCGTTGACGCGACCCCACTTGAGGATGTCGTGGACAGCCTGCATGTAGAAGCTCTCCTCTACCTTGGTGTAGGGAGCCCAATATGCGCTCAAGGCAATAGCAGCGAAAAGAGCACAGTCAAGGAGCCGCATGCTAGCAACGAGAACAACTGGCAGAGTGATGGATGAGCGACACACATTTCCTACTCAGCAAGTGCGACCATTGCGTACATCCACGCGCGCAACAGTGGGTAAGTAGAAGTGCGGGTATGGGCAGAGGAACGTGAGCAAGAGATGCTCGCAAAGAAAAAAATGCTTACCATCCATCTGCAATTGTTGTTGCTGATGCTCTCTTGTTTGTTGTTTCCAATTACCACCTACTTTGGATTTTAGATACCGAAGGATACCCAAGGATAGGCACCAGAAACCAGAACTGAATTAGACGAATGGACCATCGTAGGGAGGAGCTTGAGAAGAAGCGCGCCAAGCTGGCTGAACTCCGGCGGCAGCGCGAGGAGCGCAAACGAGCGGCAATGCAGGCTCGCGAGCAGCAGCAACAACCAGGAGTAAGTGCAAGAAGAAACTCTAGCGTATATAGCCCGTGCGAGTATTATAAGGTTGCCTAATTTAGATGGTACAGGCACTGTGTGGCAGCATGTTGTAGGCAGGTGGCGGCAAAGTCGACCCGCAGGATATAAACGAACTAGTAAACTCGCTTGTGGGCGACCGCGCGCGGTCACCAAGCAGACAGCACAGCCCAGCGACGGGGGCAGTGACGCCCATGATGTCGCATGAGGGCTCAGGGATCGGGCGGGACCGTAGTATCTCGTCTGCAACATCGATCGGCACGCAGATAGGAAGCCCAGTAGCCAGGGCGGCGACGCCAGGCACATCGGGTTTTGGCGAAGCCGCGGCAGTGGCAGGCGGTGGGATGGCGACTGGAGTCCTGCGGGCGGTGCCCCAATTCAAGACAAGCAGCACGGTAATATTCGACTTTCCGCCTAAAGAAACGATTGTATACAACAAGGAGGTGCAGACAACAGATGGGAGCGTGCAACTTGACAAGAATCTGCTGACGGAGGAAGAGATCGAGCGACGGGTGCAGCAGATCCGCGAAAAGGATGAAAAGGTGCGTGCGGCGCGCGAGGAGGAGCGCGCGAGGCGCGAGGCGGAGGCTAAGGTTAAAGAGAGCGAGGTGCGGCGGTTGACAGACGAGCAGCGCGCGGGTATCCTCGAATCCAGCGACTTTGCGGCGTTTGTCGAGCAACGGTCACGGGCGATGGAGCGCGCGCTGGACGAGGAATACGACTTTATGGTAGACTATACGCTAGCAGCGGCCACAGAATCAGAAGAAGCGGGCGGCGAGCAGCTCAAGCTAGCGTTGACATTCCACGACGACAAGGTGTCGCGAGGGCGGTCCGTTATGGATCTAGCGTGGTCTGGGCGGTTTCCTGAGCTTGTAGCTGCTGCGTACAACCGCAACCCGATGGCGCCGAATGAGCCGGATGGAGCTGTGGCGATATGGAACACACACCTGCGCGAGCGGCCTGAATTTGTGTTCTACGCCCCGTCGGATGTGTTGCGCGTAGCGTTTTCGGATTTTAACCCCAACATCGTCGTTGGCGGCGCGTACTCGGGACAGATCCTCCTGTGGGACACGCGCGCCAAGGCGCATCCGGTGCTCAAGACGCCGCTGACTTCCAGCGGCCACACCCACCCCGTCTATGCGCTCCGTGTTGTTGGCAGCACAAACGCCCACCAGCTTATCAGCGCCAGCACCGATGGACTGGTGTGCTCGTGGCAGCTGGACATGCTCGCTCAGCCGCAGGACGCCATCGAGTTGACCCATCCCGCGCACCTGCGCACCGATGAAGTATCGGTCACGTGCATGGACTTTGCAGACAACGAGACCGCCGCGTTCGTCGTCGGCACTGCCGAGGGCGTCGGGTACCAGGTCAACCGCTACGATCGGGCCGGCTGCAAGGCCGGGCTGAACGCGTTCGACGCCTACCGCGCACACGCCGCACCAATCAACTCGCTCAGCTTCCACCCGCCAAACGCTGCGGACTTCAACGATCTGTTCCTGACTGCATCATCCGACTGGACTGTGCGTCTCTGGCGCGCACGCCCAGCCGCTAAACCCGCATCTACCATCCCTACCGACATCCGGCCCTTGCACGTATTTGATGCATTTGACGACTACGTCTACGACGCGCGCTGGTCGCCGATCCACCCATCTGTGTTTGCATCAGCCGATGGCACGGGTCGCCTTGCTCTTTGGAATCTGAACCTGGACATTGAGCTGCCGGTACAATCAGTCACCAGCGGCCGTGCGCTTAACAAGCTTGCATGGGATCGGCCTGGTCGCCGGATTGCAACTGGCGGTGTCGATGGCTCGGTCTACATATACGATGTGGGCGATCTGTCCACGCCACATGCAGACGACCATGCAAAGTTCTCCCGCGTGGTGGCTGGCCTGCCAAACTAACCTGTGCTTATACTTTTTTATTGCAGCTGGTGGGCGGTTTTCATATATTCACCGAACACCAGCAATTGAATAAACAAACTATATGTTATGGATGTCCAGACGGCCTTCCTGTAGGCGCTACTGGACCTTGCAAGCTCTCCCAGCGATGCTTTATGCTAATACGGCCCGCGACCGCGGCCTCGTCCGCCACCGCCACCCCGTCCGCGCCCACGTCCGCGCGTCTGTCTATCGGTGCTCTTCCCGCGGCCCATACCAATGCCACGCATCTTTGCAAACTTTGGATCCATCTGCTTGAACATTGGCGCGTTTTTCAGCATGTCCGGAACAATAAAGAAGCACACGTTGGATCCGCGCACGTACACATGCTTCAAGTGCGATGTTCGGCCATCGCGCCCTGTCACTGTGATGTCTCTCAGCTGCACATTCATGTTGTCCTCCGTCTCGACCAGCTTGCCCCGATAGAGCTGTCCGGTCTTCAGCTCCAGCGTAATTATGTGGCCCTGTGCCTCATGCAGAAGCTTCACAGGCACGCCAATCGACATTTCTCGTATAAGCGCGCGTGTATTTCCTTTGCTGTAATCGACGAGCGAGCTATAAATCGAGTGCAGAAAGGACCAATATAGACCAGTCCCCCACACAAATGTCATCTATACCTTATCAAGTACTAGCCTCCTAAACCCCAGGATTGGGCCAGCTCACGTGATGCAGACCAAGCTGTTAATGTTGCTGTTGCACTTGACGCTGCAAGCTTACTGTGGTTCAAGGCAGTCCACATTGGGCCTTGAACCGCAGTAGGTCTGTGGTGTCAACGGCCCTACTGCGCTAGCTGTCTGCCGATGTGGTTACCTCTGTCGTTCTCACGCCACAAGTGGGGAGGGAGGATCGCGTAAGCAAGGCTGTGTTTTCAACCCGACGCACATTGGTTTTTTTTTCTCCCCAGGATACCTTGGCGAGAGCATACTGCAGATAGGAGAATACTCTACTTAGCTGTACCAAGAGCCATGTGTGTAAGCTCCGCCAAGGCACTGCCGGGTTTCTGGTGCAGATATGTTTCGAAAGGGGGGGTGGTCCAGCAAGAGGTATGAGGATGCGAGGAGCGCCGCATCACATTCTCATGCAAAGTGCAACATCTAGCGACAGAAGGTATTCACCGGCAAACAAGCGCAATTGTTCCTGCCGGCAAAAGCGGTGATGATGCAAGGAGAGAATGCAAGCGACAAATGCCCTCTTCGGCACATGCAGTAAGGCGCGCAGCACTGAAATGGCACTGACTGCTTGACGTGTCCTCTTTCGGCGGAAATGCGCCGCCTACTGTGTTTGGAATGATACCTCTTGTCTTCTACTGTTAAGGCTGCAGGCGCTAGGCCAGCGGCTACTTGACGCACAACTGATCCGTGCCCAGCCAACAGCTGTGATCGGTACACGCGTCTCCACTGACAGGTCACAGCAGCAGCAGCAGCAGCAGCAGCTCCAAATAGCAAGCAGCGCTGTTCAATGGTGGATAATGGCAAGCTGTCTCGCTGCAGATCAAGCGCTGTGTGCTGGCACAAAGATACTCGCGCTGACCAGCCTCCCACATCCCTTTGCGCACATAACTGCTTTCCTTTTCCGAAGCCTGCGGCCAAAATACATCCGCCAGTCGCCGTCTCGCAGGCGGGAAAAGAAAACACTTGCCTCGCCGCCGCGCCATGGACCTTCCTAGAGTCAGCTATAAATGGTGTCGGCCTCTGCTGTGCTCACCCCCTTCTCAGTCCGGGTCTACTTGCCCGCTATCCCCAGTCCTTACTTTCGTGTCCTCCTCCTCCCCGCTCGCCTCCGCTCTACCGTGTGCCTTGCATTCTCTAGTCCAAGAACCAGTGCTGAGACTACACAGCCGGCCGCTTTTCTTTCCATTTCCTTTCCAGACCTTGCTCTTTGCCACGACTCTTCGCGACATTGACCTACTGACCAACTAACCGGCTGACTGGAGATTGGATATTGTTTTGTACGAACATTGCAGACGTGCACGCGTAACAGGCCCGCTCATATACCCACAATGCGCTTTATGCTTATCTCGCTAGCCATCGCCATTGCTGCTGGCGTCGTCGCTCCATCATACGCAGCGCCTGTGCCCTTGGACGGCAGCGCCCATCTCAGGCGCGACGGCGCAGAAGGCGGAAGCTCGCCAAACCGTGACTGGCCTGTGGCTGTGTCCTAAGCCACGGAGTCCGCCGGTCCACTTCTTGCTACTGGCCGCCTAAGGAGGTCGGCAGCACGCCAGCCAGCGGCCCTAAAATCTTACTTTGTTCGCCTAGGTTACATTTATGTGTTTCTTTTACTCTCCCTATCTGCCAGTTTGTCGTGAATGCAAAATTTGATGACCTCTTTTGCACATCCGCCGTCGCCATCCGTGGTGGAGCAACCAGGATGGATAGCACTGGCGCCTAGCAAATCCGCTAATTGCCGAGACTGTTCGGTTTGGCCTTGCGTTGCATCGTCGATGGGGACCGGGTGGCTTTCGCGTCACTGCTTCTTGTGTATTCTGAGCAGGTTCACACAATGGCATTGGCAGCGGCGTCCACGTTATTGGTGCTTGACCCTGCCGCACGCCACCCGCGATCGGCTGAAACAGCTAGACGTGTACGCGCTAATCACATGCGTGATCAAACCGCGGCGCGAGAATCAGCGCGTCCAGTTGTTGATCGCGTGAGGAACCAGATGAGCTTTGCCAATCCCGTTAACAGCTCTTCTCTCCGTAGCACGCGCACTTGTCCAAAATTTACTTGCTCTTTTGTTTCTTTCCTACTCTTGTCTCTATTGCGCGTCCTTCTTGTTTTTCTAATTGTCAACTCCCAAAGCAGAAGCACATACCATGAGCCTCGTCCGGATTCTAAACGTCAACATCCTCCAACCGAAGGCGCCCTTCTTGGCTCGGTACAAGTTCGAGATCACGTTCGAGTGCATCTCTCCCCTAAATGATGGTAACGCGAAGTTTTAGATCACTTTCCTCTACTAGCGGTAGCCAGCACTGCACAATCAGCGCAGTAGCTGCTGCCGCTGCTCTTGCCGCAAAAGCCTCTCCGCTTATTTATTTACTTTTGCTACCCAGCTCACACAATAACTAACTGCCTGGAATTTATAATGTTGTCTTTATGACACGAGGTGTTGGTGTAGATCTCGAATTTAAGCTCGTATATGTGGGCTCTCCCAAGACCAAGGCTCTTGACCAAGTGCTGGACTCGCTTCTTGTGGGGCCAGTTCCAGTAGGGATCAACAAGTTCATATTCGAGGCAGACGCTCCAGTGGCTAGTAAGATCCCCAAGGGGGATCTAGTAGGGCTCACGATCATTCTACTTACCTGCTTGTACAAGGGCAGGATGTTTGAGCGGATAGGCTACTATGTTGACAACGCGTACACAGACGAGGAGATGCAGTGCAACCCTCCAGAAGTCCCAGTCCTGGAAAAGGTCGATCGCAGCATACTAGCAAGTAAGCCCCGCGTCACGCGTTTTCCCATCGGATGGGGCGACGAGCCTGCAGAACCTCTCCAGCAAGCAGATGGCAACGCAGCAGCTCCAGTAGACTACATGGCTGGGAGTGACATGATGGATGCAGATGAGCGGATTGCTGGAAGTAGCGGTGATGAAGAGGAAAGCGAAATAAGCGAAGAGGAAAGCGATGACGACAACAGCGTAGTTGATCTTGACAAAACTAAGAAAAGAGACGAAGCTTACTTTCAAAGTGACGATGACGACAACAGCGAGGATGATGGATCCAGGGGCTTTGACCATGCGGACGGGCCAGATGAGAAGCTGGCAGGAGATATGGCCAAAGGCAATATGCTCCGCCCTAGCGCCGTAGACGATGGTAGTATGGATATCTGTGATTAGGGCTTCACTGCTTTTTCTTCTAAATGTTAGCACAAGAGGATTTTACCGCATTTTCAGCTTGGATAATTCGCTTATTTTCCGGTTGGTTACTTGGGTTTAGTAGCTCTTAGAGTCCTCATGGCTGGAGGCCAGCCAAGCAAGGTGACCCACCGATTAGTTTGGCAAGCCGCCACTTTATGGATTGTAGCTGTTCCTGTGTTTCAAATAGAGCTCGTAGCCTTGTAGCTCCTAGTTTAGCATTCACGTACTCTTGTTTGGTTTTGGTGACGCAATACATCTTTTTCCTTGCAGTTATTGCTAAGTTAATGCTGAGATGAAACATTCTGTCATTTCAAGTCTGTTAAATATGCCAACTACAAAAACCGCCCCTGTTAGAACTCAAAGCGCAAGATCGCTTATTGCCAAAAAAGCAGTATCCAAAAAAGCCAGCCTCCCTTGCAATACGTGGCACCAACGTGTTTTTTAGAGCAGAACAACAGGGTTTATTCACTTGACCATGCAAAATGATTATTGAACTTGAGATCAGCACCAGATAACCAGCACGCTCACAGAAACTATGCGGTGTATCTGCATGCATTGATGTTCAAAGCTCATCGTGGACCACCTGTCTTCTGGCAATGTAAAGTTCAAAATCGAAACGCCGCATCCCACGGCCATGGTAACAGCCCTCAGCCCATTCGAGGATCTCTGTGCTGGCAAACGGCCCGCGATATGCAGCAGACGCGTTCTTGCGTGGGTTAATCGCAACAACTGCTGGTAGATCGTCTGAGAGATCAAATAATGCGTGCACCCTCTTGCCTACTGCACTTAACGCGTTTACCCACATAACGCGAAATGGCGCGCTGAGCTGTCCCTCGCTGCCAGCGCCATGATGATCCTCAAGCTCATTGGTATCACCAGCATTGTCATTGTCAGCAGATGTCGGTGGGACCTGCGGGCTGCGTAAGCTCTGAGCCCCGAGGACGCCCTCCAACTCCTTTATTGAAAGTGCATGTTCAGTGCGGGACTCTTCAAATTCGGACTCCAGCGGCAAGACGGCAACAACGCATAGGATGGGGATTGGAGAGACATCGGCCGGCTCAATACACAGGCGCTCGAGATCCTCTTGTGTCTCTATTAAGCCCACGTCCAGCGTGATAGAACCACCGCGCTCCCTCTTCTGGGCCCGAGGTTTCTGTACAATTGCCACCGAGTGGATAAATCTTGCAAGCGGGAGATACTTCGTTTCACCAGAGTAAACTTCAAAGGCGCTGAGATCTGTGGGTTTAGGGAACACGACCATTGCAGGCAGCGTGCTGACGCCCAAGCGCTCCAGCGTCTGTTCCTCAGGATTACTAATATGTGCAAACTGGACCTGGCGGTCGAGCCGGGCAGCAACGCCTCGCCACAGATCGCTGGTCTTCGTACGCGCCGTCAGCAGTACAGCGCTAGGGAGCTGGCCTGCCGTGACAAATGCTTCAAGCCCATCTGAGCTCAGCTTTTTGCTGAGATTAGGCAACATGCTGCGCGCAAACTGTGCCATCGCAGAAGCCTTACGCGCGCCCTGGTAATCGACTTGCCGACGGTTACCACGCTTCGTACGCTTCTCAGTGAGCACTTTGAGCATCGGGAAGCCCTCGACATTGTGTCGCGCGCAAAGAGCCTTGTTCTTATCATCGTCGCAGTTAACCGCGTAGAATTGCGCAATTCCTCGTGTGCGTGTCGCTGCCCGCTCGTATTCGGGCTCCAGTTTCTGACACCACGAGCACCACGGGGCATAGAACTTGACAAATGTCGGCTGGGACGTTCTGCCCACGACACGTTCAAAGTTCGCTGCTGTCAGTTGCTTCACCGCCGAATTGCCCTCGTACATTCCAGCAGCTTGTTCCAATGTCAATGCTGCCAGCACTAGCAAAGGTAATAGCCTTAAACACACCATTTTTGCAAAAAAAAAAAAAAAACAGCACTTTTTTGGTACCAGGAGAGAGTATTTCTAGGAGAGGAGAGGATAGGAGAGGATAGGAGAGGAAGGGTGCCTTTCAAAAGTGTAAAAGTCAGTGAACGCCGTAAAGCAGTTGCATGGACATTGGCGATCAGCATGTCGCCAAATCAGTTCAAATAATATCCAACAACAGAGGTTTAGACCCTACATCCGCCTAGTTGCGCGCAACTGCATCGAATTGAATGCGGCTCAGCTCACGGCCCTCATACTCCAGACCAGCAACGACAGACTCACCCGGATTGATGGGCCCAACGCCTTGGGGCGTGCCTGTAAGCACAAGGTCGCCCTCTTCCAGCGTCATAATGCTGCTGATGTGTTGAATCAGCTGAGGGATCCTATACGTTGCCCAGACAATACCTTAACAGCGAGAAAATTTAGTAACGTAATCGAACGTGCAGCCACAAGAACGAATCCTCTATCATGGTGGATTTGTTTGGTCAATGCACATGTGCACTATACGTACCTGAAGATCATGGCATCCGTTGTACCATTCTGTTTGATCTGGCCTGCCACTTCTATCCACAGTCTAGCTTTGTGGGGATCTGGCATTTCAGTGGCTGAAATGAACGGTCCAATTGGTGTAAATGTATCAAAGCCCTTTGCAGCGGACCACGGTAGTCCCTTCTTTTTTGCCTCATCCTGTAGATTGCGCGCAGTTAGATCCAGCGCCAGTGCGTACCCGGAAATATGCTCATAGGCGGCGGATTCGGCGATATCGCGGCCAGGTTTGCCAATGACTACACCTAGCTCCACCTCGTGGTGCACATTGCACCCGCGGGGTATCTCGATCTTCCCAGGCGACTGAACATATGACGAGACAGGCTTTAGAAAGAAAAATGGCGCCGTCGGTACTGCATTGCCCAGCTCTTTCGCATGCTCGCTATACTTATAGCAATAAGATTAGTGCTTGCAGTTAGCATAGCGGCTTATGTAGTTCCATTACGCCCATTGGTATCGCCAGCATGCTCTGACCCGGACACCACACACCCTACCTGTAGTTCCTTCCAATGGCGACGATCTTACGGCCAGTCCGAGCGAAATTGCGAGCTGCCATTGTGCCAATCTTTATTTGCTATTTTTCAAAAAGGAAGCATACATAGAAGAAAGAGGCTCGTCGATGTGATAAAGAGGCACAGACTGCCATTGGTGCAGTGAGCGATGCCGCTCAATAAGTATTACCAGCTTGGGTTTGGTGATCTAGCAAAACCTTGATTCCAATGGATGGTTTTCCATTGAAAAGTGAGATTGGATGGCGCCCAATGTGCGTCTGGTTTCTACGTTTCGCCAGCTGCGACTTTAGGGGCTTTGGAAGTGATTGCAGGTTTACAGGTTCGCTTTTGTATGCGGATCGCTTGCGGAGTATTGGCTTGAGCTGCACGTCCTGCGCTTCGGGCATCAGCACGGGCTCGAGAGATGGGAGCATTGGCACTTTTTTCAAAAATCGCTTGACCGAGTTGCGTTCCATCGCCCACGATTGGCGCTTCCTTCCAGAAACCGTTAAGCTGCCGCCAGCCACAGAATGGCTGCTGGGTGTTGTCTGTGCGCCCTTGACTTGCTCACTGCTATCAGCAACTGATTTGTCCCGAATAATGACTGTCTTTTCAAACTGAGCAAGTCGCGAATCGAGCTCGCCTGGTTGCTGGTGCTTCTTGTTGCTTGCGATGGTCGGCGTCTTGCTGGTGCTACGAACCACCCACATTCCCTGTTGCTGGCCGCATTGCTCGTCATTGGCAGTTTTATTTGGGACAGAGGCCGTAGGAGAATCTGCAGCATAACTCGAAGCATGTCCAGCTATCTTGTCCTCCTTGCGAGCGCTATTCAACTGGTTCTGCTTCTCTTTGCGCTTAGCCTTCTTGCTCGCTGGCTGGGCGCTGTTGCTATCCCCGCTGTCCTCAGTGGTGCCAAACCCTGCACGCTTCTCCATAGCGCGGATCTTGACAATATCCTCTTGAAACTTGCGCTCATCCTCGACTGTAGCCACACCTTCCAGCGCGTTTGCTTCAAGTCCGGCCGCTGGCACCGCAATTTTATTCTGTGCTAGCCTTGTCTTGCTCTTACGTACCTCCTTGAGATCGCGCTCCTTTCCTGCCCTTTTGCGCCTACGCTTATCCAAAAGCTTGCGTTTCTCTGCGCCAATTGGAGTCTTGACCACAATCTGCTTGGGAAACACAATATCAGACTCTTCATCCGGAAAAGTGTCACAAAGCGCTTGGTATAGCATATGTAGGCGCTTACGCCCAGAGGGTGTCGTTGACTTCTCACCCCCAACTGATAGCAGGCGCTGCTTGATCTCTGGAATGCTGTCTGCCAAAAACTGCACATCTCCAAGCGACTCGTTTACAATCTGGTTATCTGTTACGCCGTTGTTGTTGATAGTATCGAATTCACCATCGCTACAGCCATCCTGATCGTTACCCCTCTCCTCTGCTTCTGCAATGCGAACCACAATATTCTCAAATACTGACGCCTGAACGATCGCTGGCATTTGTCGGATCGATGATGTCCCAATAAGCCGCATAAATGGCTCAAGAAGCATGGCAACAGGGATCTTTGAAATCTCGTCATCCGGTGCGTTATGCGTGTTACGTATATCCCCAGCTAGCCTTACAAGCTCGTCCACATACACATCAGCAATATGCGACCGAATACTATTAGGGATCCTCTGTTCACTTGGGTTTATCGGTCCCTCTTGATAGGCCCCAAGAAAACTCTCAACGACCTGCATATCCCAGCTACTCTGCTTCATCGATTGAAAGCCAAAGAATACCATGCGCCTTGCTAATAGCAAATACTTGTCGACTCGATGCTTATCGACATCAAACCATTCACGACATAGTGTCTCCCAGAATGTCCGCACAAATCCAACGCTATTGTTGTCTTTGCAAGCAAGTGTTAGGCTTGCAAGGCTCAGTGACAGCTCCTGTTGAACCAGAGGCTTGTCTGAAAGCCAGAAACAATAGAACAACGCCTTCCAGTGTCGTAGCAACTCCGCATGTGTCAGCTCCCCACTCTGCTCAAGAACCTGCCCAATGGCAGCCACTGCCTGGTCGCGGACGCTTTTATCTACAAAGCAGCTTTTGGAACTTTATTTTGTTGTTGTTAGCTGTTTGATTATATCGACTATGCAGCTGCAAGCGCATTAGTAAAGTAGCAGAGGAGCGCAACGTACCTACGTGGGCCAATCGCTTGCCCAAGGCCAGGTCCTTCTCTGTAAGCTCGCTCATCCTTGGCGTACTGTGATATCCGCTGTTCGAGTGCACTGAAAGTTGGGACGAATTTCAGGAAAGGCAGACAACACAGACGCAATGTCAAAAACAAGAGCAAACTAGAGACAAGTATTTTCAAAAAATATTCTTTTTTTTTTTTGTCTCATCCGATCAACATTGATCCAGTGATTGTCTGCGCCTGGTGGTTCTATGAGAGGAGCTGGCAAGCGTCTAATTTTAAACGCACCTCCTTTTTCATCTTCGACGGTTTTTTTATAACATATATTCTAGTCGCGATGGCCACTAGCAACACTCGGCACGTATATTGAAAGACTCTAGTGGTGGCATACTATTGCTGCAGTGAGGGGAAAGCGATGGCATAAGGCGAATCTGTGCGATAAGAATGGATTCACTGGCAAAGGGTGATGGATGCGCGGGTTGGATGCGAAAGCAACAGAAGTCTTTAAATTACGACGATGGCATGAGCAACAGTCGCTGCCTGTGCCATTTCTATGGCCGCTTAATTTATGGCTTGCTTTGAATTGTGAGCAACTGGTTCATTCAGGGCTTGGGGTTTCCCAGAATTTGTTGACGTTCTTACGACTGAGACGTTCTATAACAATGTCTCGAAATTAATATGCGCCATTTCGAATATGTTGCTCAGCGACTATAAATTTGCACCTGCCACTGAACAACAGCAGTTGTGGTTGCATTGGAAGGCGAAATTCATTACCTTTTGCCAGACGGAGCCCTTTCTCGCTTATTTTCTTTAGAGAACCCCTGATTTGGATGCATATGTGGCGAACTGCTTGCTAATCCCGGCTTTATGTTGTTTCTTACTTTGTTCGCAATTATAGTCTCTACAGCAAGGGCCGCTTCCTTGGCTTCAAGCGCGGAAAGCGTAACCAGTACGAGCACACCGCGCTTGTTCAGCTCGAGGATGTCAACTCGAAGGAGGAGACGACCTTCTATGCTGGAAAGCGCATTGCGTATCTCTACCGCGCACCCACTGCGAAGAAGGGCACGAACGTCCGCTGCATCTGGGGTCGCATTACCCGTTCTCATGGCAACTCGGGCATCGTCCGTGCCAAGTTCCGCCACAACCTCCCACCCAGTGCCATGGGATCTTCGGTTCGTGTTATGCTGTACCCCTCGAACATTTAGGTTACCGCGAATGTCCTGTCTAGTGTGATACTTTTTCTCACGCAAAATCAATCAAATACACGTCGTGTTGAATGTTTTGAAATTCTATGTAAAATTGATCCATCTTGTCACTTTGGATGGCGGAACTGCCTGTACTTTACACAGATTGACTGGTCAAAAAGAAAATGTGCTGCATGGTTGTGGCCCAGCTATCATTCTATATCCATCCCAAGTTGCATTGCCCGTTCAGAGGCCAATGCTGTTGCCGTGGTGCTTTTGCGCATCAGCGACAGCAACGACTGCGGACCGGTGGCTGAAAAAGATGGAGCCCGTCCATTGTCGGTGGTCAGCCCAGCGGCGGCCTCGGCCTCCTCCTGTGTGTACGCGGGATCTTTTAGGTCACGCAAGCGCCTTTTGTGTTCTCTGCCGTGTCGGTGGCGAACCAGGGCCATCTCGTCAATGTAATATCTTGCACACTCAATACAGTAGTGCTGACCCAGGCCTGGTAGATCTTCATCAAGCGGGATGCTTAGCATACGCTCTTTGTTTCCCGGCTTAAGGTCATGCTGTACCTGGTCAAGATCCTTTGTCCGGCGTTTCGTCTTGTATTTATTGTGTAGCTCCTTGTTGTTGCAGTGCATTCGCTTACGACGCATACGCACCATCTTTAGTATTCTGTATATCTAGGGATACGGTGTGTATATGAAGGCTATGTATATGTGCAAGTAGAGGCAACAAGAGAAAGACTTGAAAGACTGGTTGTGAAAGCCTTGCTTTTTAGATGATGGGGAGACTAATTAATGCGGTGATCTCGCCAAATCAAGCAAAGTTTTCCTAGACACTCCAAATGGTGCTACAACTGGAATTTCTTGCGGCAGCTTCTTTGCTAGCCCCAGGATTTCAAAACGGAACTTCTTTATACTTGCTTTGTCATATACTCTGTGGACAAGAAAGACACTGTGCGAATTTGGATTTTGTTACCGTAAATATGGAGACTACTCAACAGCCATACCAAGGACAGCCTGTTGCGCCGAGAGCGCGTGCAACCACATACAATTGCATGCGTTGCGGAAGGTTCAATGAACTAAAGCCACGGGAGCCAATTCGCTGTTTTGACTGCGGCTACCGCATTCTTGTAAAGGAGCGCACTAAGCGAATGGTCCAATTTGAGGCACGCTAGTTCAAAAGAGCGGCTGCGAGAATGTGCAAACCGCATGTGCATTTCTGGCGCCAGCACCATTGACTTTACAAGAAATAACTTTAATCAAAAGAATAAAGCATTGGACTGCTTATAACAGTTGGCTGCCGTACCAGAGGACCCTGGACGTTTTTCTCTTATAATAACGATTCACGTATTTGCTGCCTTTCAGCACTTGGTCTTCATTAGTTCCCTTTTTGGTCCTTGTTGTCAACTTTTGACTCCTAGCCCTGGATATTCAGTTCAATGTACCTTTTAGCAATGCTGCCAAGACACCCTGGCCTCTTTTTGCTACTCTTTGTTGCGCCAAATACATATCCTTGGTTTTGGTCATTGTTTTTTTTTTTTTTTTTTGGCTCCATGGTAGTTGGCGGACTTGAGTTTGTGGGTGTATCACATCTACATGTGTTTTGGCTGATTTCTGTGGTTCAAAAGCAGCCTTACTGCAACTTCTCTGCCTCTCCCCTTTTGATGGAAGCCGTCAAAAAAGCCGCAAGCTGCAAAAAGATGGACGCTTGGGGCAGAATTTTCTGCAGTTGGTTGTGTGGATTGTTCCATCTCTTCTCGCCAAACCACATTTTTTTACCATCCGCAATAACTTATCTGAAAAATATACGCTATAATACTTTTTATTATTCCCAAAAATTTTGAGAGCGCTAAGGTTACAGAACAACGCTATTACAAAAAGTATATTA
Organism: Coemansia sp. RSA 988; assembly: GCA_027577275.1. Lineage (NCBI taxonomy): Eukaryota > Fungi > Kickxellomycota > Kickxellomycetes > Kickxellales > Kickxellaceae > Coemansia > Coemansia sp. RSA 988. Next base: position 2,397 of record JANBQQ010000016.1, on the reverse strand, counting down.
AGCTGTAAAAGTAATGTTCGAACTAGAGTGGGTTGGCACAGACGGCACAGCCGATGGCGACGCGGTAACTATGACAGGGGATGAAGACTGCTGGGCAGTTATTCGCGGCAGTGACAATCTTGCTTGGAATCAGTTTGACGGTAAGTGCAGAGCTGGTCTCCATCTAGCAACAAGATGATGCCCATTATTTGACGCTCGCTATTCCACAACCCATTCCGTTAGAATGGTTATATTGTTGTTGCTATTATTACAACACACTCACAGGTCTTATTTTAAACATACACCATCGTTTCACGTAGCACACAAGGTTGGATGGATTATCTCTGGGGCGTTTGCGCTTGCGGCAACTGTGGTCTCGACACTTCATATCTGCGCCCACCTAAAGCACTACACAGTACCCCGACAGCAACGGCATATTGTGCGCATTATCCTAATGATTCCCATATACAGCGTAATCTCGTTTCTCAGCTACCGTTTCTACCGAGAGGCACCGTACTACACAGCTGTGCGCGACTGTTACGAAGCGTTTGCAATTGCAGCATTTTACATGCTGCTGCTGCAATATGTCGGTGACTCGTCAGCGGATCAAAAGCACGGCATGCTTGCCAAGCGTGGGCTCAAGTGGACGTTTCCGCTGAACTGCTTTGTGATGAACCCAGCGGGCCGACGTACATTTGTTCTGCTCAAATGGGGTATCCTCCAATATGTTGTTATCAGTCCACTAAACACAATTGTGACGATTATTGCACATGCCAATGGAGTGTACTGCCCTGACAGTATGCGGCCAAAGTACGCCCACTTTTGGACTGCAATCATCGATTTTATCTCGATTACAGTGGCCATGTATGCGCTTATCTCACTCTATCGCGTAATCAAAGAGGACATTAGCGAACACAGACCTTTCCTCAAATTTGTCGCTATCAAAGCCATTGTATTTTTGACATTCTGGGAGGGTTTTGTCATTTCCTGGCTCGGCAGCAACAATATTGGCGTCATTAAGGGCACAAAGTATTGGACCAAGGACAATGTGGTTGACGGGCTCACTGCTCTGATCATCTGTATCGAGATGGTACTTTTTGCCGCGCTATTCATTAAGGCATTCCCAGTAAAGGCATACAAGCGACCTGATGGCTCAGAGAGAACGCCCATGCGTCGCGCTTTTGCAGATTCGCTCAACTTTGCTGACTTCTTTGTTGAGATCTGGTACCTGCTCAAGTGGATTGTCGCTCCAATCACAGGGAGACCTCCGCAGGAGCCGGACACTGAGAAGGGTCGTTTCGGTCGCATGGACATCAATGGTGCCGCACGCTTTAACATCGACAAGCGCGTCAACACAGGTGAGGCAGATGATCTGGGTGACGAGATTCCGCTGCGCCAAATGCAATTCACCGAGTACCCCTCGCCGGCTACTATTCACGAAACTCCGGGTCAGCTGTCTCCAACTTATCTTCCACGTGATCGGCATCGTGTATAGTAGCAGCCACATTCAACATCTGCATTCCAACAGATTGTAGTAGATCGAGGGATTATTATGTCCAAGTAATGGTGCCACTTACGATGATCGCTTAGCAGAACTCTCAGAATACTGTTTGGGCTCTGTAAAGGCCCAAGCATTGTTTTCCCATTTGCAATGCTCTTCATTTGGCGCTAATGATACTTTTGAGGGGGGATGGCGATGCACTTGATGGTGATCTTATATTTAGCTGTAGTATGAATAAAGTGGTGCTTCTATTGGTATAATCTACATGTTTGTTATATGTCTAAAGCAGTCAGCAATTGCTCTGAAATATGTTGAATGTTTGGGTATATTTGTTACTATTCTTTAGCGTGGTAAAATATTTAGAGTTTATAGGGTTTATCTTTCACTAAAGAAGCAATAGAAAAAGTTATTGCCAGTGAGTACAATCTTATTTATAATGTACCGCTTGTTCCTTACCAACGAGTGTATACATGCCATTTGTAATACCAGCTACTAGGTAACGTTTCCATGACGTCAGGCCAATTCTGCTTTTCCGCTGACCTTCGCGCCCAAGAAACATATTCCTATGATTCTACCCCCTATTCATCAAAACATATTTAAACTTCAAAGTCGGGCTTCTCTAAAGCTGAAATATTGTGCGGTTTGTAAGGAATTATCTGGAAGCCCAAGCCCATGCCAAAGTCTTGGATAATGGTAAGTAAGTGGAAATGTGATAGATCCAGCACGGCGGTTTGCAGTCGAGGCGTGGATAACTTGATCTAGTAGATCTCAATTGCCTTACGTTATTTAACGGTGCATGTAGCTAGAGAAAGGTCTAAAAACTAATGCTAGCCTGCAAAACATTAGGTGGTCTTGTCAATCACGAAGAACTTTAAAGGAACCGCAAAGCTGCCCAATCGGAACATAGCGGTAAATGT
>JANBQQ010000015.1:37225-113909 GCA_027577275.1 Coemansia sp. RSA 988 | reverse complement strand
GGGCTGGATAAGTATGCCGCGGGTGGTTTTAGCGATGGACAGCAGCAGTTATTTAGTCTGTGCCGACTGCTTTTGCGCAAACGCCGCATCATTGTACTTGACGAGGCCACTGCGGATGTCGATTTGGCTACGGATAAAGAGATGCATAGGCTTATTTCCAAAGAGTTTAGCGAATGCACTGTCCTAACGATTGCTCATCGGCTGGAGACAGTTATGAACAGCGATAGGATTGTTGTCATGGACAAAGGTCGCATTGTCGAGGTCGGTCCGCCGCAGGAGTTGCTTAAAAAAGACGGACATTTTGCTGCACTTGTGCGTACGAGTAATTTTGGTGATTAATGTTTTTATTGGCATGGAATATCTCATGTGCCAATGACACAAGCCATATCTCTTATGATGTCTGTTATATGAATTTCAATTGGATTATTATATTGCTGGTTGCCAAAGAATTACAAAGTCTATTTCAGTTTTAAATCTTCAATAACCAGTCAATGTCTCTACCATCAATAATTTCGATCGAAACACTTACCCCAGAAGCAGTGGCCAAGACAATCGACCATGCATTGCTAAAGCCAGATATGTCAGTCGATGAGGTAATAGAAGGATGTCGACTGTGCGCCAAGTATCAGACAGCAAGCGTGTGCGTCAAACCGTGCGACGTGAAGATTGCAGCAGCAGTGTTACAGGGGACTGGTGTCGATGTAGGCACAGTAATTGGGTTCCCGCACGGAAACTCGCCATCAAATGTAAAAATTTGTGAAGCGCTTACAGCAATCGAAGACGGTGCAGTAGAGCTCGACATGGTTTTAAACATTGGCCACTTAAAGTCTGGTCATCTTGATGAGGTGCGCAATGAGATTCGCGATTTGACCGCGGCTGCCAAGGCAAAATTGCCATCGTGTTGTGTCAAGGTGATTTTTGAATGCTCGCTGCTTACAGACGATGAGAAGATTTCCGCTTGCAAACTCACAGAGGATGCCGGAGCAGACTATGTCAAGACATCAACAGGATTTAGCACTGGTGGTGCTGCTATTGCCGACCTCAGACTTATGCGCGCCAACACTAATCCAAACACAACTCATGTAAAGGCGTCGGGTGGTATTCGAACGTTGGACTTTTTGATTGAATGTCTTCAGGCCGGTGCTGACCGCATTGGCGCCAGTGCCACGGCTGCGATTGTCGACGAGATGCGCGCACGCAAAGCCGCTGGGACGACGTCCCAATAAGGAGCGCCTATGAGCGACGTCCAGCATCTGGCTTGCCAAGAGATTTTCAGGCCGCCTGTTTGTAAAGGCAAAATTCTGGAACATCTTCTTCCGCGTGCTCACGTGCTCGGATGGTCTGGACCATGCTTTTTTGGAGGATAAGGGGGAGGGGAAGACAAGCAAAATACGGCTTGGCACAGTTTCCATCTTTGTCCACTATTCAAGGGTAGTTTTATTTCCTTCTTCTGTTGGCTTGCAAAAAATTTTCCATTTGAACCAAACACGTTTTTCTTCTTCTTGAAGCTTCTATTAGCATAGGTTCTTAATTTTTATAGCAGCGGGAAGATGACTTTAGCAAACTCGCGCATTGAGCGCTTTATGAGCAATTTGCGACAGAGCATGGATGATGGCCATTACTATGAAGGACATCAGGAGCTACGAGCATTAGCAATTCGTCTAGTTAAGCAAAAGAAGCATGAGCGCGCCATTCAACTTCTTTACTTGGGTGCGCTGGAGTTATGTCAGTACAACCAATTTGGTAGTGTGGCAGACTTGACAATATTTATGATCAATATTTATGTAGAGGAAAAGGTCCCTGTGACAGATGAGAGCAAAGAACGCATCTATGATATATTCGAAAAACTATCCAAGGCAATAGAGGATTATCCGCGTGTTTACGAGACTGCTATTCAGTGGTCGATTGGAATGATGGGAAACCAAGTTGGAGACCCGCAACTACATCATTTTATTGGATGTATCATGCGCAACAAATCGCAGATGAAGGAAGCAGAGCAGCACTATCTGGTTGGCACACCAGAAAGCCCTGCAGCCCTAGGGAATATGCTTTTTGACTGGGTCGTACGAACAGACACTGCAGATTACGGTACATTTGCAGCGCGTGGAGTGCTCAAGTATTTGGCACTGGGCTGGTATGATGCCGCATGTCTGTGCTGGAAGGCATTTGTCAGCAGGCTAGCACATGCTAACCCAGATGTAATAACCGAACACACAGGAAAGAAAGAATTAGAAACGAAGATTGGACCTGTGTACTATTCAAAAAATAACGAGCTACTCAATTTTGTGCAGCTTCTTTTGCTGACTGTTGAACGTGCGGATGGTTCGCCAAACTCGAGTTCTGCGAACGCATTCGGACAGCTTCGCTCTCAGTATGAGAACCGCTTTGGTAGCAATTCCAATACTGTGCATGAATTGTTGGACGTTGTCGCGGAGAAGTACTTTGGAGTAGTAGTCCAACACCAGCAGTCGCTGTTTGATATTGTAAACACGCTATTCGCTCCGCCCTCTCGTCCTACTATTGCAGGTGGAGCCGACGACATGGACTGAGCTTCCATTTCATGCATACAGGTAGTTTTTTTCCACCTTTTTTCATACGATTTAATGAAATCTGATGCCTTTACAGGACCACATCGGGCCGCATCTTGAATAGAATCTTTTCTTTGACAATGGCCTCGATATCATACCAGACGTCAGTGGTGGTGGTACATTCGTCAGAACGTTTCTTCAACACTGCAAGTGGTTTCTGCAGCTTTACTACTGATCCTTGCACCCAGTGCACGCCAATCTTCATCTGCACTTTGTCGCCATCAAGCCGTTCAATAGTGGCAAAATCGCGTTGACCCTGTAATCCGCTAGCACTGTCTGTCTCCAATGAACCCTGTGCCTCGAGTAGGCAGAACTCGCGTTGCTTGTTTTTGTCGTAAACAATCGCTATCTGGGACATAAGTGATCAAAGAAAAAAAAGGTGGGTGCTTACAAGTGTACGAGAAAGTCAGTGGAATAGTGGATGCGTGAAGTTCTACTAATGGGTTAAAAAGGACAAACAAAACTTAAAGAGAAGAAAAGAGAATTGCACCGATCTGTGCTTAGCTCTTGCTTTTTTGTTTGTTGTTCGAAGAGATCACGTGAGATTTCTAGCCCTGCAGCTGTAGCTCGGCAGCTTCGCTCTCCGAATAGCCCATTAGGTAAAGGATGTTGGCCAAGCTCTTCTGGTTAATCCGGGCGCGTGCTTGCTGCTGCACGCGCGGCTTCGCATTGAATGCAATGCCGAGACTGGCTTTCCCAATCATCAGCAGATCGTTCGCGCCATCGCCAACTGCGACAACCTGGTCAATGGCGATACCTTCAGCCTGCGCAATGACCTCAAGCAACTCGGCCTTGCGAGTAGCATCGACAACGGGACCGAATGTCTCACCTGTTAACGTTTTTCCATCAGCAGTGACATTGAGTTGATTAGCAAAAGCATAATCAAGACCCAATTCAGTCTTGACATAATTGGCCAAAGGCAGGAAACCGCCGGATATTACGGCGAGTTTGAATCCAGCTCTCTTGAGTGCACGACACAAATAGTGAGCGCCCTCGGTAAATATTAGTCCACGCTTGACATCCTCCAATGCCTCAACAGGCGTTCCCCGAAGCAAGGCAACGCGGGCAGCCAGTGACTCTTTAAAGTCTATCTCGCCTTGCATTGCACGCTCAGTAATCGCGGCCACTTGTTCCTCAATCCCAGTGGCACGAGCAATCTCGTCAATTACCTCCTGCTGGATCAATGTTGAATCCATGTCAAATACAACCAGACGCTTTTGACGACGGAATACATTGTCAGGCTGCAACGCAACATCCGCCTGATGGCCAGAGCTGATAGCAATCAACTCCGCGCGCATTTCATCCGGAGATAACGAATCGGGGACGCTCAGGCGGAACTCCACACACATCAACGACGTGTGTCTATCAAGGCGGCGCATCTGCTCAACGCTGATTTTCTTGACAAGTAGCCAATTCAGCCACTCACTCAAAAACTCAGGACTAAGTCCACGTTCATTAAGTACGGTCGCAATGTACTTGACTCTACTCGCATATGGCGCCTCACCCAACGCATAATGCATTGCATCCACGAGTTTTGAAGCCTTCAGACGAGCATCCTGTACGTCGAATGACAAAGTGCCTTCCCATTTTTGTGCAGTCTTGGCCAAGTCGCTAAACAAATCAACGTCGTGGTTGTGCAAATTGACCAGCACTCCAAAAGTAACATCGTGGTGTAGACGCGATAGTGAGAAATCCGATATCTGGCAGTGATGTGTGGAAAGACAATTGAGTACTCCTCCGATTATGTCAGTCCCGTGCGGTCCACGCAGCGAGATCATTACTGTCTGTGTCTCGTACATTAGCTCTGTCAGCGACTCAAGCTTTGGAGATGTAATGTTAGCGTTTAGCAAAGCGAGCTTTGTGTTGCTCGGAGTGGATACACGCGTGCTTGTGGTTGATTCGTTATCACCTGAGGTATATTTTAGCACTGAGCCTACGCCAGTTCCCAGACCCAGCCCAGACAGGTGCTCCCGAGACGTGGCACCCACATTTTGCTCCAAAAGAAGAGATGTGAGTCGGGACAGCAGCTCGGGCTTGAGACGCATAAGCGAGGTTGAAACCACAAAAGGCAGACTGGAGGTGCGCATCAGGTAGGGCTCGCGGATTTGCAGGCCTGACCACTTGTCGTGCTTCTTCAGCGCCTTCGCCACGGCCGTGAAGTTCAGAAAGACAAAGCGCTCGAGCAGAAGCAGGTCGCTCAGCGCCGCCTCGAGCTCAGTCACTTTGGGACTACGTGCAGGGTCCAACGCAGTAGAGATTCTGGCTTTGATCGTGGTCTTGACCTCGATAAAGAATGCGCCAAACCTTTCGACTTCCAAATCCAGCATACGCACAAACTCTGGAGTCAGTGTGCTCACCTGCGTCAGGCGCTGAGCCAGCACCGCATCGAAGGTGGGACACTCTGGTGCAGGGGTCCATGAGAAAGATTGTGAGGAAGGGAAGGCTGTTGCCAGATGCACACTCGTATCGACCATACGATCCTTTAGAAAGGCCTTGAGCACATTGTACTCGATAAAGTGTGTTTGCCATAGCTCTGGGAACTCTGCCCTTTGCTGGTTAAAGTACTTTCCATACTTCATGATCTTTATGTGTAAGGATAGCGGGGCCGGCCGTGTAGATATATCTATGAGTTGTCTAGATACGAAGATAAGTGACTTAGAAAGGAGATCCGCAGAGAAAATAGTGGAGGTGAAGCATCCCCAACTCTCTACCATCGCCCCCGCACTTTTATGCCTGCGTTGGTTGGCAGTCTCTGATCACGTTCTTAATCTCTTGGATGTGGCGGAGCAAAGTCATTCCGCCCACTCAAAATGCAGCAGCACTTTTGTTGCTGATGTGCCTATGGTTTTGTTGCGCATCTGAGCTGGAAAATCTGAGCATGCTTTTAGACAAAAGTCTTAAAGGTGTTGTTTTTTCTTCTGCTCTTGCATTTTTAGCATTCTGCATTGGAATTTCTTTCTTTCTTTTTCGTTTACTGTAGTATTTGATAGGTCCTTTTCATATTACCTGGAAGGTTTCGCCTGCATCAAAGCAAGTGCACAGGCCAAAGAGGCTGTTCAACTCTTAGCACTGTCTCTACCATATACAAGATATTTTCAGTAGTGTGTAAAGCACTACAAACAGTGTACTTGTTTATTTTGCATACTAGTGTCAGTGGAGATAAGGACAGGTGGAAATGATAGGTTCCGATGAACACCGTTCGTTAGTAGAGACGGAGTTGGCACAGCATAGGGCTATTATACACATCGATTTGGGTACGAACTGCGCAAACAACAACTGCGTCTAAAGAAACACATTGTGTTATTTGTCGCATGGACCTACTAGTCATCATTACTTACATAAACCAAAAAGGGATTGCTGACTGTGCTTTGACCATGTAGACTGCTTCTATTGCCAAGTGGGTAAGTGACAGAACCACGATAGGGGCTAGGGTATTACAAACGACTGCTGGTTGTCCTGGTTCTTGCCAATTTATGAATGGCTGTACGCCGTATGGAGTAGAGCATTAGACACATTATAAAGGGCAGCGCTTTATCAACAATCAACGAATGCATGCATGTCTACAATAGTGGTCAACACGTAGATGAATGGTAGTGGCAGTGGGGGGGATATGCACCATGTGTGTGATGTCTATTTATGCGACAGCTCCGTACACAGCAACAAGACATTTGTACAACGAAAAAGCGAGTGCAAGCTATTTATTTTAACAGTACAGCCATTTTAAATGCGATTGTAGAGCAGCTGCGATTGGGGATTAGCCCAGATATCCCACTAGCGGTGCAACAATGGCAAGGACTTGTTGCAGTGAACTATGCGGCGCGGGCATTTGGAATAAAAAGGTAAGCGACAATGCAGCTTTTCTTTCTAAGAGGCTGCAGTTGTGGACATATGGTATAAGCAACTAAACTAATATATTCAAAATGCAACGCAAGTGAGTTTAGGATGGATACGGTGTATGAAGCACGTGAAAAGTGTCCAGACCTAAGATTGGTTCATGTGGCAACATTCATGGGCACTGGGCCTCCATCTTATCACAAGTACCCGTCTGCAAAGACTCACAAGGTTAGTCTCGACGAATACCGACGGGCAAGTCGCAAGATCATGGGGGTTATCAAGCGAATGTGTCCGACGATGAGCAAGGCAAGCATAGATGAGGCGTATATGGATGTGTCAGAGATGATGCGCCAGCAAGTGTTGGAGGATTTTGAACGAGGATCGATTGAGATGGCGGGTGGCGAGACAGAAGCAGATACATACGAGTTGGAATTGGGACAGCCTGTGGTGCGGTGGGTAGCTATGTCTCGCAAGGGCAAAGAACGAGAGCCAGTGACTATGTCGGGAGTGACCTCCACTGAGTGGGGTGTACTGGTGGGTGAGGCTCCAGGAGTCAGCTTTGGGTGGGGCGACTTGGTGCTTCGGTATGCCGCAGGATTTGCGCGACGAGTGCGAGACGTATTGCTGCAGGAGCTCGGATATCGAGCATCGGCGGGTGTCGCGCACAACCGGTTCCTGGCAAAGATCGGCAGTGGGTTGCATAAACCAGACCAGCAAACAGTTCTGTTGCAAACGCAGGTGGATAAATTCCTAAGCACGTTTCCAATCAGTAGCATTCCTTCGCTGGGCGGAAAGCTGGGTGCGCTGGTGGAAGCATCATTCGATGCACGTACTGCAGGCGATCTGCGAATATATTCGCTGGAACAACTGACGCTCAAGCTTGGAGCAGAACAGGCGCACCACGTATTTAATAGAAGCCGTGGGATTGACGATAGCCCTGTGGTAGATGGGCGTGAGCCAGCGACATTGACGTCGGCCAAGAATTTTCTACGTTTTCCGGCCGAAAATATGGCTGCATTGGATCGGTGGGTGTCGATGAACAGTGTGGATCTCTGGACTCGCGTTACTGAAGAATGGGAGGCGCGTCGTCGATGGCCGAAATCGCTTACCATTGGATACACGTTACGCGATCAGACTCTTCGGTCTCGCAGCGTGTCTTTTCCACCGCGTACTCGAGGTGCGCAGGGCTCCTCCCCTGATGTCCTTGCTGCCACAACGCGTGCGTGTCTACGAGAGATTGCTGCTGGGGATGGTGGATTATTTCCGTTGGTTGGCTTTATGCTCACTGCTCGCTCCTTTCAACGTGAATTGGCTAGCGCATCTGTGATGGATCGGTGGCTATCCCGCGCACGTCCTGCTCCCGCCTCTGGTGTCACTTCTACTACTTCCAGTGACGAATGCGATGAGAGAGATGAAGGTGCTGTTGGAGAACCCAATAGCCGAATCTCCACTCACAGACGTGCTGCTGCACCAGATTACAACGACGAGGACATTCCAGCCCTTCAGACGCAGCGTCTATCGTCACTATTGCAGTTATCTACTCAGCCAACCACGAAGATCCATCCACCTTCGCGCGGCGCGCCTTCTCATATAATACTGCCGCCCCAGATGCCTACTGCCTCAGATCCCAACCCTTTGCATGTCACAATACCATTACAGAATGTGCATGGTGACTTGGCTCAATCTGCTCAATCTCCTACTTCAGATGCATCAGAGTCCACAGCTTCTTCTGCGCCTAGTCCGCCGCTTCCGCCGCCATCTAGCGGCTTTGCTTTCCCAGGAACCGATGGCAATCTGGTTGCTACTGCCGCTGCTCCAAGCGGCATGCAGCCAGGAGGTATGCGATATGACGACGTCTCGCATCTCCCAGCGTCTGTGCCAAGAGTGCCTTCTGTGAGCGCCATTGAGCCTGAATTGGTGGCTGGTTCAGAGTTTGATACCAGCGACTCTGACACTTCATATCTGGAGACGCCACAAGAGGGGCTATCTGATGAGGTAGAAGAAGGTAGTGATGAAAGCGACAGCGACAGCGACAGCGGCAATGAGAACGCCATTACCATATGCGACACGGCCAGGTCCCTCGAATCGCAAAGGACCCGCCAGGGTGCTGACGATCACCGCTCACAGAGCCGTGCAACCACAGTGTCTTCGCGACAACCAGATCACGTGTATATCCAGCCTAGCCTTGATCTTGAGAGTACCGCACGCTATGGCGAAGGCTACAAGCATATGCATATGGATCCAAACGATGATGGAAGCTTGGAAGTTGCTGCACCTATCGATGCCAGGGCAGCTGCAGACGGGTTTATTCCTGCGTTAATTGCTGCTTCCCGACGCAAGCGCGAAATACAGATTATCCGGATCGAAAGCACAGTTGACCAACCCGATGGATGTATATCCAATTCGAATGACGATGATATTTACAAGTCATTCAAGAGCAAGAGACACGGCCAATTGAACGGTACAGATAGCGATATGCCTGCTATTGCTGGTTCTTCGCGAATGCGTAGTGTGAGGAATCATCTGGATGAGAGTGACTCGCCGATGGATGTGGATGAGCGCGCTGTTGATGCTGGTAGCGATACCAGCAGCACATCGGAAGATGGATTAGATATGGTGCTGGATATGGCAGTCAGCGCAATGATGGAGTCAATCAGTGCATCTCAAATGGTGATGCAGATCAAATGTCCTCAATGTCCTATCGATACTCCGTCTATCTCTTCAAAGGATTGGGAAACGCATCGTGATTGGCATATTGCTCGTCATTTACAGGAGCGTGAAATGCGACATGAAAATGTTGCTAGACAGTTCCAACGTGCTTTTAACGATACTACCTCTACTGGTGCTAGCACCAAATCTACAAAACCTGCCGCAAAGCGTGTAAAGCATGATTCTCGGTCTGCCTCGTCGCCTAAACCACGACAGCAGACCATCACTGACGCTTGGAAATAATCTAGATTATTATAATTGGTGCCAAATGATACATATTATACTATAAAAAACCCCCTACATCATTAATGTAGTAGAATTTAAGGTGGATAAATGTAGTCAAAAACGTAATGTAAATGTTACCCCCCATAAACTCAGTCAAGATTATTACGTCATTGTATGGATTGTTACTACATGTTGTACTAACGTCTGTATAGCAATATACTTATTGACTTGTCTTTTTTTTTTCTCAATATCTTCTACAATTACCCTTTCTGGTGCACCAGATACCTCCACAACTGGCCTCTATGAAGTCACTGATCTTAGACAATGGATCGTTTACCATTAAATGCGGGTACATTGACGACGAAGAGTCTGTCCGTGTAATCCCAAACTCTGTAGTCCAGACAAAAAGAACAAAACGTATATACATAGGCGATCAGATAGATATTAGTTCCGATCTATCAGGACTTTATTACCGATCACCATTTGAGCGCGGCTATCTAGTACATTGGGATGCAGAGTTGGCAATCTGGGATCGAACATTTACTATTCTTGGATGCAAGCCATCGGAAACCAATTTATTTTTATCAGAACCCTTGTTTAATTTTAGCAAGATCCAGCGAGCAACTGACGAGATTGTATTCGAGGAGTACCAATTTGCATCTATGGCACGTGCACCAACAACGAGGTTTGCTGTTGCCAATTCTGGAAATCTTATATATGGAAACGGACCAAATCCAGAGTGTATACTTGTAATAGATATCGGACATGCCTTTTCATATATAGTTCCGTACCACAATAATCGACAGATATCTGCTGGTGTACGTCGAGTAGATGTAGGTGGTCGTATACTGACAAACTATCTTAAAGAAACAGTATCCTTTAGATATTGGAATATGATGGATGAGACATACATTATGAATGCAGTCAAAGAGCGATGTTGCTTTGTTTCTCAAGATTTTAGACGCGATATTGAAGCGACTCGAGGTTGCATTGGCCAACGCAAGGGTAACAGTCCATTAGGGCTTGAGTACGTTCTTCCTGATTTTATGCACTCTAAACAGGGCTTTATTAAAGGTCAGGGTGGTGAAGAAGAGAAGCAAATGACTGATAAGCAGCTTCTGCCTTTGTGTAATGAGAGGTTTGCTATTCCTGAAGCCCTATTCCACCCTTCCGATATTGGGCTTGAGCAAGGAGGCCTACATCAGGCAGTAGTGCAGGCAGTAAATGCGTGTCCTGAAGATCTGCGTGCTGTTCTTCTTGCTAATATTGTGTTGGTTGGTGGTGGAGCTGGATTAAATGGTTTACATCAAAGATTACAGTGCGAGGTTCAGGCCATGGTGCCGCACACAGTCCGTGTCAAAGTACCAGATGATCCAATAACATGGGCCTGGCGTGGCGGGTGCACTTTGGCAGGGGACAACGAGTTGGTCTCTCAATGGCAGATTACTAGAGACCAATATCAGGAGATGGGTGCTGATCGTGTGATTGCACACTACAACATGTTTGTTTGATCTGGTATGCAGTAGCAATGGCTGGTAGACTATATTCAAGTATACAGCTATTAATATTCGATCTTTGCTAATATTTTGGCACTACTGAAGCCAATTGACACAGACTAAGAAAGGTAATCCAGCATTGATTATGCTAGTGAAAAATGGTTGATGACGACACTTGTATCCGACCAAGCAGACAAGGAGCTTTATTCATTTGGGAACGATTAACACCATTGGACATGTGGCTTTTTGTGCCCTCAGATCCAGTGTGGTATGAAGCTCTCTGCTAAAAAGAAATCCATAAGCACGGGTCTGTTGATCTTTTTGGTTGGAGCTGCAATACCAGGGGCGCCTCCATTTCCACTTTGGTCTGTTTTTCCTTTCTCCCTCTCCCTTCCAAGTAAAAACTTTCTATTTTTCTATTTTCTTTTCTTTTTTCTATTAGAATACTGGACGATACTTTTGGCACGCTTGCATATTTGATTAGAGTGCAACATATCTTTTTGCACTACAAACACTCAATATACTTTTACGTTCATTCATAGACTGAGTAGACTCAGTTTTCAATAAGAAGAAACTGAATATTTACTTTACCTTTTTTATATAGTTTCTGACGTGCCTTTTTCTTCTGCACGAGTGCTGCAACAGCTCACATACTTGTTTTCCATCCATATTTCTTCTTTATCAGTATCTATTCTCTATATATCTTCTATAGCTTAACTGCAAGGGATAATCGACTTTTGTCTCATCTGTACTTGACCACCTTTATTTTTTTGTTTGGTTATCCTATTTTTTTTATTATGCCTTCTACGACATCCTCACCTCTGCCACAGATGCAGCAGATTTCACTTGCTTGTGCTGGTCACACCAGGCCAGTTGTTCAGTTAAACTTTTCTAACGTCATTTCTAACAACAACTACTTCCTAATAAGCGCATGCAAAGGTCAGTTAATGTTTTTCATTTCAATCTTGTTTTACCTCTCTGTCGTATGTTTGAACATAGTGGAGAGGAAAGTGAATATTTTGCGTTTTGGACAACGATTGTCTAAAAAAAAACATTTTGCACATTTTTTTGTTACCTTGGATGAAGGTGGTACTATTCTAGAACTGATGTTGTAGATGGCAAGCCTATTCTGCGCTACGGACCCACAGGCGATTGGCTAGGAACATTTGTGGGCCACAAGGGCGCGGTGTGGAGTGCTATGCTTAACGCTGATACCACTCGCGCTGTCACTGCCTCGGCCGACTACACTGTGTAAGTCTATCATACTGCTATGCCTTTTTGTCAACACACTACGCCCCATTTATATATGTGGCGCCCACACTCTTTTTTCCAGTTGAGGGGCACTGTCATTATTGCTCGTCTGCGCCATCGGAAAGCGGGATGGCTACGCATTTCCTACTGATCCATCCCTTTGCTGTTTGATTTTGGATTTGCCTTTGTTTATAGGAAGGTGTGGGACGCTATTACTGGCAAGGATCTGATAACATTATCGCATGGAAATATTGTCAAAAGTGCAGACTTTGTTGGCGATACCGATTTGGTGATTACTGGCAGTCAAGACAAGGCAGTGCGAGTATTTGATATCAATAGACCAGATGCCCCCACTACTATAGTCTCACACACTGCTCCTGTACGGAGCGTTAAGTGGTCCAAACATTTGCGACTGGCTGTCTGCGCTGACAACAACAACAGCATCAACCTCGTAGATCCTCGTACATCGTCAGTAGTAAAGTCGCTGGAAGCTCCAGGCATTGCAAATATCTCACTGACCAATGATGGAAGACTTCTTTCATGTGCCGCTGGCAAACGCATATTGGCTTGGGATCTGGATACTTTTACTACAGTAAAGGACTTTACTGTGGATTATGATGTCTCTGTCACTGCTATTAATCCAGAACGTACTAGGATTGTCACTGGTGGCAGATCGGATCTGCTCATTCGCAGCTATGATTTTGCCACCGAAAATCAGATAGACACTCACAAAGGTCACCATGGATCCGTTCATGATGCCTGCTTTAGCCCCGATGGTCATATATATGCTACTGGTTCGGAGGATGGTACAGTGAGGTTGTGGCAGACAAACCCTGGCTCGGAATATGGATTGTGGCAGTCTAGAAAGCCCTAGAATTTCTATCTTTTCTTCTCAAATTAATGTCGCTTTTTTGGTGATAATCAGCTTCTGTTTCAATTCTTCATTTATTGAGTAAAGTTTGATTGCCAAAGTTAAGAATTGTTTGAAAGTGTCTGCAACAATGTCAGTAGGCGATTGTGTAAATGTAGCACAGTTCAGTCGCATTTATTACACTGCTGGCTTCTGCTCCTGTTGCTTCTGTTCGCTCAGTTTCATCTCACCAGTACCTTCAGCCTGTAGCTTGTTACCCTGTTCTTCCTTGTCTGCATTGCCAGTGAGCTTTCCCAAATATTTCTGCGCTGCGCCAGTTGCTGCAGTCAATCCGCCCTGTGTCTTGTTTACTGCAGGATCTTCCTTGACCTTATTTATCTGTTCCTGACACTGATCTTTGTTCTTCTGCATTTCCTGCTCTCCTATCGCCTGAGCGCGCTGTGTGTGTCCTTCTTCCTTCATCTGCTCGTTGCCCATGAGTCCACCCACAGTCTCCTTGACATATCCGGTCGCCTGATTGACAAAGTTCGACATGGTTGGGGGGTTTCTTTGAAGAGTTTATAGTTGTATATTCTTTATAATCGAGGTTGTTGTTTGCTGGTAGTTAGCTGCTGATTAAGTTGGTTGGAAACTCTTGCCTGGAAACGAAGCTGATGACCGCCCTTTTATAGGCCACATCGGTTACTAAAACAACTACTGACGTCATTTATTACTTGATGCTTCGGCGACTAAAATGGCAATGTCAATTGCAAAAAAAAGGAAATGACGTAGATTGGAACAATGCAAGATAGCTTGATCTACAAATTATAGGCGTGATGATGTCATCGCTGAGCTTGTTTTTTTTTCTTGGAGAGATGATTCTGTTGCTTGGTGCCTCCCCTTACCCCCAATCTCATAAAGTGTGTCTAAAGTGACATTCCGCAGCAGCATTCATGTACGCAGAATCGATCAAGCACAGTGCTTGCTAAAGTGTATTTACGGGATCCGAATCATTTTAGATGAAATTAACGTCAGCTTACAATATAAATTTTTTTATAGCCGTATGGTATCGTCAGATAGTACTTCATAGAAAACACTCACAAACATAATGTGCTCAATGCTTGAACAACACAACATCTAATTCAAATTATAAAGTTATTTTCAATAGAAATTCTGTTAGTTGTTTAATGATAGTGTTAAAAGAAATGTTATAAAAAACGAGCTACTAATTAAACAGAGTATTGCTGCGAACGTCCTTGTTCAGCAAGCATCCTCTCGTGTTTGCCTCTTTCTTGGCGCTCACGTCCTCTCTGTTCCATATCGGGGTTCCCAGTTGCATTTCCGAGCTTCCTTTGCGCAGAACCTTTCAGCTCGTAACCAATGCCAACTCCTTTACTTATTCCCGAAGACTCTCGATCACTGGCACTGCTTCGGCCTCGATTTTGCTGGAATTGTTCTGAGTTACGCTGGTTGTGTGATTCCACATGCTGGTTAGCTGCAGGATATCCATGGTTACCTCCGATGTTATACCCAGCTGCGTCCTTCTGTACTTCATAGACATCACCTGGAGGTGGGTTAGGCATACTGGAGGCAGGTACCTCATTATGCTGATTCTGGGTAGCGTAATCTTCTGTATAAGGTGCAGGGCCAGCATCAGTATGACGTTGCATGCCATATGATTGACCTCCAGTAGAGTACCCTTTCGAGACACCTCCCTGATCAGCAAAGTCATGACTACGTGTTTGTTCAGGTTTGTTTGTACCAAGATGGTGCTGGACGTCATGTTTCTGATCTCTAACTGGGTAGCCCTCCGACGCTTCCTGATGACCAGCTATATTGTGATTAGGCAAGTATTGGGAGTTGAGTGCATCAGGGCGATCCTGTGCGCCATGTGTCTGTCCATTAGTAGGATAGCCTGGTGTTGTTTCCTTCTGATCAGCTATATCGCGGCGGGGAGTATACTCCGCTCGATCTACTTCGGGACGGTGCTGTGCACCGTATGACTGCTCTTCGGTAGGATAGCTCGTAAGGGCTTCCTTGTGGCCGGCTATATTACGGCTGGGTGTATGCCTGGGTTGGCCCGTATCTGGATAGTGCTGTGGAACATCTTGCCGTCCAACAGCTTGATAGCGATGTTTGTTATCAGCGGGACCCGCATCATAATTGTCTTTGACGCCGTCATTTACACGATTCAAGTACGTGGCAGGGTCTTTTGCAATCATCTTCTTGTTGTGAGCGTGTGTACGTCTCTCGTGGCCCTTTGCTTCAAGTCTCGGGTTATCAGTGATACGGCCTAGGCTTTCCTCTGCCTTGCCAATGATTCTGGACATGATTGATGCTTGATTTGAAAGTAAAGTGTTGGCAAGTATTCAGTTCGATTCAGATACTATAGAAAAAACAATTTGCGTGCTTCTCCAGGATACATGAGACGATGAGAAGCATTTTATATCAGTTCTTTTTCCGAACCAATGTTTCTTATTTGCATGTCTGGCGCCAACGCCCCCCATCTGGACTTGTGAGAACCCTCTTCTTTTTGTGCCAATGAGAGAGGCACTCAAATAGAAATTTTGCTAGCGATTGGGTAAGAAGATTATGACGTCAAGTTAACGAAAAGATTATCGCGTGATGACTCCAACCACTAAAAAAGGGTTCTCTCATTTGCTACGGATGATCATTACTTCATTGCGCAACATATATTATTTTTAAGAAAACTATTGGCGCATTAAGAAAATAATAGTTGCGTCAGTCAAGGCAATTTTTGGTAAGCGATTGGTCTTGTGTTTTGCGTCATAGCAGACATAGCTTGTGCGTGGTTGGCTTTAGCAGACAAGAAGAAATGTCCAAGAAACAGAACAGCAACATATTAGTTGTAGTTTTGAATAGAGAGATAGAGTGGATAATTTTTAGCAATGTCACAGCAATAGAATACAACACATGCAACTTTCCTCGATGATGTCCGTGTTCCCGTAAAGAATGTAGTTAGGTGTGGATTCAATTAAAGACTAAAAATGTTTATCTGGTTACTCTGTCTGCCAACGGTCCCTCCGCCCATGCGCAGACGCACTACCCAAATGGCACAAACCTGCCTAGCCAAGATCTGCCGAAATAATTAACCGCCAACTCTAATACTTTTATAAAAATATCATATTAGTCATTCCACTGAGTGTAAAAACCGTGCCACAATGGTACTCAGCAAATTACCGATCTCATTCCGCAACATCTGCCTTGCATGTAGCTTTAACCCAGGGAGTGCGATAGGTATAACAAAGGAGCGTATTGGTTTGGGTCTTTGCCCACTGCCATCATTATAGGCACATGTCTTACAACGTAGGTGCAGACGCAAGAAGAAAATCCTAATAAAATTTGAAGTATGTTTAGCTTAAAACAATAAAAAACGCGCTAGTATTGAAATGGACACCAAGAAGGAAAGAAAACAAATTGGACGCTAAGGTAGTACAGAAAACATTTACATGACTCAGTTGCCGGTCATCTTCTCGTTGGCACCATGGATCTGGTGCTCGTAACCTTCCTGCTGCATCCTCGGATTATTTGCAGCAGTGCCAAGCTTCTGTTCCGCAGATCCGCCAAACTGCTCAGCATAACCCTTAGCCTTGTTGGCGATATTTCCAGTATGACTTGTTCCGTGCTGGTATCCATGGTGGTGATCATGGGCGCCAGCAGATTTATACGCATCTTGATAGCCTGACACACCCTGCATCTGATTTGGAGCAGAATAACTTTGGCCGTTGCCAGCTACAGAGTAGTCTTGAGACCCGTAGGGGCCCGAAGAGTAGTTGTTTTGGACATTGCTATAGCCCTGTCCCTGGATCATAGCGGGATCATGCTTGTTTTTCTTTTCAAGTGCATGAATGCGTTGCTCGTGGCCTTTTGCCTCCAGGCTGGGATTATTAGTCACTTGGCCTAGCTTCTCCTCGATCTTTCCGACGAATTGCGACATAATGTGTTGACGATTTGTTGACGAAATTGCGTTGCAGTGATACTCGAATGTTGATTTATAAAGTGCGAACCTTTTCTGTGCGAATGTTATTGGATTTTCTTTTATAAAACTTCAGCAGCTGGCAAGAGGCTCTTATATAGCCTCGAAAGGTGCGTAGCATTTATTTATCTTTCCTCTGTGAAATAACTTGCAAGATGTTTGATAGCGAGGTTGTGTGTCGTCATGCTTCTGATCTGCTCAAAAAGGAAAAAGTATGACGACACTTGGCCTCACCTCAATCAGCACCATGCAAGTTGACGTATGACCCTTACCCACTAAAACCTTTTTACTTTTTTTAGAGTCCGTTTTTTCCACATACCTTTTTACATTATTTGGTAGGAATTTAATAAATTAGTCCAAATCAGCTATATACGTGATGCACATCTGAATGACATCGATCTTCCCCGTTGGATGGAGACGAGAGAGGCGAGTGATCTTGTTAAAGAGCATTGCCTGCCATGTAAAACGAATAAAAGCCAGCTCCGCAGAGGTTGATACTCCTTGGCTTATACTGCCAGTGCTTTTGGCTGCGACTTCTACCTATGTTGCAGAACAGGGATAATCGCCATTAGCCATACCCCAATGACCCCTCGGCCTATGTGCAAACGCACTACCTGGTTGACGCAAACCTGCAATAACAAATCCCGCCAAAAAAAAAAAAAATCAACTGGTAACGCTAATGATATTGCGAATTTGCGTCAGCCGGATCCACTCACCTCGCCCATATCACGTTGTACCCAGTACATGGTTTTATAAAGCAGCTCAGTTATCAACCAATCAACCACAATCTTATTTCGAACTTGTATAATTCCGCTCACTTTGCTTACACCAACATCCACTGCCTAACAATATTGATAAACTTGTTTTAAATTGTTATGAAGGAACTGCCAGACTACTTTGTCCAGGTCCCCGAGGCGTTTGCGTTGGTAGAAGAGGGCGTGTATCGCTGCAGTGGCGTGCTTTCCAACGAGCAGATAAAATACCTCGACACTTTGTGTCTAAAGACAGTGCTGATATTGTCAGTGGAGGGACCATCGCGGGCATTCTCACAGTATCTGAAAAGTAAAGGAATCTGGAGGATCCATCTGGGTATGACTCGATGGCAGTCGAACCTGGGATGGAAACCAGTTAGCGAGGAGTTAATCAAGGATGCGCTAGAGTGTTTGTTAAACAAGGCCAATCACCCGCTACTTATTGTATGCTCGTCAGGCGTGCGCGAGACTGGCACACTGGTTGGATGTCTACGAAAACTCCAGCACTGGAATTTTAACTCGATTGTATATGAGGTAATGTGGCGAAGAGTCTGCAAGGGCAAAAAAACGGAGTGGACAGACAAGCGTGGGCATTGATTTGGCGCGATTGCCCACCATGCTTTTCTTTTCGCAATCGATAAGCGTCTAGCAAGTTCCCCCCGAGTTCGGGGAACAACAAACAACGAATAGCTAACAATGGGGCCAATGGTCACTGCATGACTTAAATAAGCTAATCGGGGAATTCTTTGTTTGCTTGTTCTGCATAGTATCGGAGCTTTGCTGGTGGAAAAGGAAAGTACACGCAGGAGCTGTTTATTGAGCTCTTCGACACGGACCTCGTAACTCTACCTTCGGCGCTGCCGGAGTGGTTTGTGGAAGAGCAGAGCATGTGGCGACAGGAGCAACAGCGGAGATTCGCAGAGCTGTGCTCAAAGCCTGTCTCCAGCAAACCAACAGAGACATAGCCAGTGACAGATGCGATTATCGGGATAACAAGCACACAAGGTGTTGTTACTTCGACAGCAATTGGCCGCAGCACTATCAGCGACTGGCCGCAGCGCTACAACGATGCCTTAGCGGTTGCTTTCAGACATAATCCTACCTGTCGCATGTGCAGAACATGCATCCCTAGAGAGGGACAAGCCTAATACGTTCTATACATTGCGACCTTCAACTCGGTGGACAGCTAGATCAGGCTCGGCAATTAGAGCTGGAGCTACCGAGAGTGGCAGAGGATATAGCGCTTGGATGAGGCAACCACCCCACGTGGGACGCCTTGCGTCTCTCCAACACACAGGAAGCAGTAGATTGCACATTGGAGAACGAAGAAGAAAGCAGAAAATTGGGTGGCGATGGTTTGCGATGATTCCCTCCATCAGCTGGCTGGACTTTGTGTAAAAGGTCAGCCGCAATGTGCAAGTGTGAGAAGTGGGGAGCTGAAAAAAAAAGTAATGTCAAAATGACACATTTCGCCCACCTTCAAGATGACCGCTGGCACGTGGCTGCCACCATTGGCGAAGTATACTTAATTTTAGTTAACAGCGGAATGCAGCAGCAATCGCAGCCATTTGCATTAGCAAGCGCTGCCATTCGACTGCTACTCTTTTGTGCGGAAAATGAGGGAGGTTTGCGTGTATAAATACGCTCCTATTGCGTCCAGAGAAATGCTGCTATCGCAATGTTCTTTTGGTATTTGTCGCTATTTAGCATTTTATCTGATATCGATTATCTACCACCTCTTTTTTGTTGTTGTTGTCTCGCTTTTGGCATTCGCCAATCACGCAATACTGCAGCAGCAGCAGTATTAGCCGTCCAGGTTTGCTTGGGCCAGCCAGTATCTGTGGTCACGTCAGCTTTTGTACAATATGGCCATATCCTCAGCATTTGGACTTGACGTGTCGAGCAGCAATGTATACAACTCCAATTATAGCAGAACCACACGGCCTCGCGCAAGCCATGCCCGTTCAGTAGATGCTATACGCCATCTGTCTGCTAGAAACAGCAATGGTAGGTTTGCTTATACTCTGTCGAGTGTAGATTTATACCTGTTCTTGGCATTACGGCAGAGGTAGAGGATGGCACTCATGTGCATATCATTCTTCCTCTCATATGTTCGCCATCCACCCCCATCTTTCTCCCACATCATCTGGTGCGCACATGAGTGGAGACATGTGGGCGGGACATGCTGACATGCCCCGCTAACGCCGCCTCTCTTTGATCCTTTGTAGATATTTTATACGTAATACTCCCTGCCTCTTCTTTTTATTCATTTTTATTGCCTGTGAGAGTCTTGTCGTTATAAAGGGCGCGTGTGTTTCTCTGCTACCCTTCCCTGCATCGTTGGCTCCTTTACAAAGAGGCATTCGCTGGTCATGGGCCTATTGCTGTCGCCAAACATCTTTTGACAGCCAAGGCGTCTTCTACATTCGCATGACCATACCAAACATCGATTTCTTTACCAAAGGAACGATGACACCTTGAACACCACCCTGCCACCTGGCTTGTTTCCCTCAACAGTTATTTCCAACTAATATATATTAAAGTATTAAGCTTATTACTTCTGCATACCGGATTTTCTTTTTGGCTTTTATTCCGCTTCTTTCAGCACACGCTAGAGCATCCGCCGATGATCAATGTCTCTGTCGACCAGCACTCTCAGCACCACCTGCTGCTCGATGAACATGCCAGAGAAGGCTCGCTTCTAAGTTTCGATAACCCTGTTGTGTCTCGTATACTCGAGGAGGATACTCTAGTAAAGCAATGTGAGTTGAAACCACATGCGGAGGCTACAGGGGCAACCAGCAGCAAGAGCGTTGCATCTCGCTCGCCTACCATCGGAGGAATACGCAAGATTATGCGCCGTGCGCATACGCCAGAGGGGCTCGTTCTGCACTACGAAGCGCGTCTGCGTGCATTCTTGGGAATTGACCCAACTATGGATGACGACGACGATGACGAGTGGCAGGTTATTGACAAGGATGAGGGCATGTTTTCGCCCTTCGGCAGTGACATGCTTTTTGATGACGGAGACATGGTTGTGCTGACCAAGGCGCTGCTTCGTGTCCAGCATTCCGTGCGCGAAAAGTCACCCGAAATTGTTGCTGGTATAAAGAATAGTCTGGTTGCAGAGTGGCAGATCCAGGACAGCTTTACTCGCCTTATTGTCCATACTATGTGCCGCTACTATGGCCTAGTGTCATTCAGCGATACACTTGATTGCGGCAAGTGCGTGGTTCAAGTATGCCACCCTCGCTTCTTCAAGGATGCTGAAACCGTGAATGCTCCAAAGGAGACATTCCATCATTTCCTATATGATATAACTTGCTAAAACAGTACCAGCATTATTTTGCTGTGTCACACACACACACACACATTTGTAACCATTCAATCTTTACCAACTTTAAGCAAATATAAATCAAGTTTAACGCTGCTATTACCATGGCATGGTTGGTGCGCCTGGATAGGCAATTCCCTCTGGTGAAGATGCCGGCAAATGAGGTAGTCCTGGTGGCGGCGGCGGCGGTGGCGGCATTCCCAACACATCCTGGTTAGCTAGCAAATGTCCTGGTGGTCCTTGCACTAAAAATTGTGGCTGCATATATGGCAGAGGCATTGGGACCGCATGCGAGTGCGTGTCAAGCATCTGGTGTGGAGGCAGCTCCAAAGGCGTGGCCGGAAACAAGTGATAGGGGTGGCCAAGATAGTAATGCCGATACTGCGTCTTGCGATGGTTGCGTGACGGCGACTCCTGGTGGAGCTTCGAATGGCGGCGCAAATTGCTAAGAACCGAGAACCGCTTGTGGCATCCTGGAAATATACACTGGTGTGGCTTCTCGCCAGTATGCGTATACATATGCGTGGATAGCGAGGATGGTCTTGTAAAGTATTTTTTGCAGTGCTCGCATTGGTACCGGATGCGCTTTTCATTTTTGCCAGCACCCTGCTCCGTTCCATTCTCCTTTGCAACTTTGATACACTTTACGTGCGATGTTGCTGTATTATTGCGCGTAGGAAGAAGCGAATTGCCCAATTTCCGCTCGTTCTCTGATACGGAAGTCAGAATAGTACCCATGTCAGTATTATAATCAAGCAAAGGCGTCTGCCAATTTACCAACGAAAAACTCGGGGCGTTGGTATTAGGCGTACTCACAGGACAGTTACCTGGCAGCATTGACTGGAGAAGGGGTGCCGTGGCGCCTGCTGCATCCAGCATTGGCATTGATGCACGTCGAGGAGTGCTGGCGCAGAGTTGGGGAATTATGTGTTGCATCCACGAAACCGGCATATGCGTTTGATCTTCTTGCATATTTGGCACATAGCTGGTCGGCAGCGTAGACTGAATCGCAGGTCTGATGGCATTCTCCTCGTCAGTAATCGGCATCGAAGCCCGTCGGGGTGAATTTGTGTAGACAGCGCTGGTGCTGGCCGCCACACTAATTGGCATATGGCCTGGTTCGTAGCTTCTAGCGTTGTCTAGATACGATTTTCCGTCGTGTTTTGGCATTTCCGGATCTAAAAACGTGGAAGGCTTTGTATGAAGCATGTCCATTTCTCTTTGAGAGAGGATATCGATTATTAGCTGAATAAATGTATCGGTATTGGAGGCGACGGGCATCGTAATTATCAAGCGTATCGAATTGGATGAAAAAGTCAAGGCGAGCAAGCGAACAGCAAAATTGTAATATTCAGAGATAGAATATACAGGCACTTAAATGGATGCAAGAAGAAGTAGGAAGCTGCTGGATGGATCTTATTTAAACAGATGGCCGTGAAAAAGCCGAGGTCTGCTATATCCATACTGCGGGGGATGGGCGCGTGTATGATTTCCACTCATGCCATTGAGGCTGCTTACCTTGTCAAATCCACAAACACGGAATATTACTAGAATATGTTTTATCGAGTTTAGAGAAATCAATAAGGCCGTTGATATGTTGTCTCGCCACAGAATATGCTACAGACACTTTGGCTGACAAATTCTAGCTGGACGCTACGCCTTCCAAGTCATGCAAAAAAAAGTCAGAAATCAGTGTAGCATATGACACCAGAAAGGTCATTATTTGGTATTTTATTATTAGTAGGCTCTTGCTCTTGCTCTAGCATAGCGCGCAAGCAGTTGTGCATCGGAGAAATGCGTGCCCAGCCATTATGTGTGGCGAGCCACAATGGCGTGGCGCCAAGCGCAGACTACCACCAGGTGCTGACTGCCAGTGGGGAAATTCAGTAGCCGTTGATTGGCTCTGCTTCCTACCACCGGCCAAGAAATTGCCCTGCGGTTGGATACTTGCCCCCGCTAACTCAGCTGAGCCCGGGCCGGCATAAGCAGTCTTGGCGCTGGTAGTTATTTTGCACGCAAGAGGGGGATAAAGGAGGGAAGTGAGGGAAGACGCCACAAATGACATAAACCTAGGCAGGTTCAAGGGAGCAACTGCGTGTGGGTAGCATTGGGTATTGGAGGTTACTCACATTTTATGCAAGTGTTTAGCGAAATAAGCCAATCGCGGTTCCGAACTTGAGAATTTGTGCGTAAGGATGATATAATAGAGTGCAATTAAATTGGAAGAATCTTACACAGGAAAACCAGCCCCTGTCGAATTTTTTTTTTTTTGGATTCTATTGTCATTTGTTGCAGCACATGGTATTTGCGAAACAGTAGAACATATTTTTAGTAAAATAAAAACATATGCTTGCAATCCACAGTGTGTTGTGCATTGAAGTTACACCAAGAGTAAACTGGCGTCAGCAGCATCTTTTCCTAAAAAAAAATTCTGCATGGCTTGTTGACATGCCTAGAGTTGGCTCACAAGCTACAACGCAAAAATAGCACACAAAATGACATGCAGCAGAAATAAGAACTTACTATTATTGGATAAGAGATAGCCGGTATTTAGATCAGGTCCGAAGTGGTTTAATCCTGCTGCACAGCGCAAGGAAATCGGGTCTTGTCAAGGAAATACGCGGGAGATAAATTTGCAATAAACAAGAGAACAGTCAGCAAAAAAAGGAGGTAAATTTCTTGCGCTTTTAAGGAGATCCTGGCTTGCGTCTTGCAAAAGAAAATATGCAAAGGCAAAAGGCTGAGGCTGTGACAACCAGTGTCGATTGTGCAGACGGGAACGCGGTAGCGGAATGTGGGCAATAGAAAAAAGCCCAAGGCGATGCAAGGTATAACAATTGGTATAAAGCAACCTGCAGGCAGAAGCCTCCCTCAAGACAGACTGTGGATGCAGATTCCGAAAGATAAAAATAAGCAAGTCGGCAATAATAAAGCAAGAGACGTAACCTAAACAAGCAGGTGGCCACGACAACTATAGTTTTTGGGGGGGAATGGAGTGGAAGCCAAACAGATGATATATAGTGGTTATGTGTTAAAGTATTTAATAAAATGTTGGAAGGAAGGTTGTATATACTTTAACAAATTAAGTGATATTCGGAGAAAAAGGCGAGTATGTTGTTGGAAGAACATCAGGGCAACCGACAGTATTCTGGTTTATATAGGCGTGGTGATTGCCAGACCCCAAAGAAAGCGATGTGCCAACAAGCGCCATATCTCGCAATAGGATATACATATGCCAGGAGGAGGGAGTTATGTTCAAATTAGAAATCGCACAAACCCAAACAAAAAGTTTTGCTTGGTTGCGCTCTTTTCCTGCCCTGCAGGCGCAGCAATGGAACTGTTGTCATTACACTTGCATGCTCCGGCCAACTGCTCGGCCGCGCAAAAATAATCAAGCTCGTATGTCCGTAAATGGTGAGGAAGCCCTATTTTCAGGCGCTTTAGGTAAACAATTGCTATGCACGTTGAACTGTGCTTGCGTTGGTCGTTTCTACTTTCGCACACTCTGACTGTTTCCTATCCCGTATTTGCATTTCAAAATGCATCATTGCCTGCTTCCTCTTTGAACACATCCAGTGCTTTCTGCCACGCCTCTACCGAGTCATGTACAGCTTCGGCGTGTTATTACTGTGTGCAGCCCTTCTAGCTCATACTGCTCAGTAGCAGAAACCAGCCCACAATTATGGCGCAGCATAGCCCAGCTTGGCGCCACCCCACCAACCTCTCCACACATACACATGCACATGTGCACTTTGACCCGCATAACACCAGGTAAGGCAGTATTGTGTATGGAGCGTATCTTCTGCCCACTCCTCTGCCTATCGCAAGCAACGCCATTGCAAGCAACGCCATCAAGAGAGAGCGCGTCACATGCCCCAGTATTTGTAGCGCTTACTTGGTGGCTCAACCATGAACCAAAAAAACAAATTGTCATGGGGCGTTTTACAGACAGTAAGGATCTGTCGCTAAGCATCGCAGATACCAAAAATATAGCATGTCCCGTATTCGTAGCTATAGATCTGGCTCAAACAGCACAAAATCAACAGACTCTGAGGATATATCTAGGATACTTCTAAATTAAGCAAGCTGGCGCGGCCAAACACCATCTCTGCAGAATACCACTTTCTACTCGCCCCAAAAAAATATCTACAGGGGCTTGTTTTCTTGGGAAAGGCGTAGAGTGAGATGCAAGGTCCGCTGTAAAACCGATGCAAAGGAAAGGCACCCCGTGTCTCCTTACCGATTAAGGCTATATTGAACTTGCTCCGGCATTGCATTTGGAATGGGATGGGGGATGCAGGTGCGCAACTGTTAGTGGGAACACTGGTTTGTGGCCTCTGGGACTGGCAACATGCCCCAAAACGACCTTCATACGGGGGCCTTGTGTCCAAGCCGCCGTTCCAAGATGCCCTAATTGCTTTATAATCGTGCAGCTAACAGCGCCGCTTAGCCGAGCACGATTGTTCGAGTTGATGTTGCCACCTCTGCCCTGGATGGGTTCGAATAACAAAGCACACCTTGGTAAGCGCCTGCTTTGACCAGTTCTGCCAATACGGAATGTGGATGCAGATAAATTGTAGCAGCCATTCTTTTTGGCACAATGCCCAAGGTAAAATAGAGGCTTTTTTCATCCTTATACCGGCATATGTTCCTGGTGTGATTTGAATAAGAACAGACACAACATGCACACATACACACGCATGGTGTGTGCTATTTGCAGCAATAGTTCTTTGATATATTGCGCCACTTTTCTAAAGACATGTTGGGGCTAGTGCTACTAGGGATGAACAACAGCGTGCTGCTGATGCGTGAACCAGACAACGGTGTTGAAGAACACCCCTCCACAGCCCGGATCCAGATAGGCGGAAGTGGATGCACCACTCTTGTGCGGATATGCCGTGTGTGCAGATGCAACAGCAAGTGCGCCCAGGAAATTCTCAGATGAATTGTTTGTAGTCAGCCTGAAAAGGATATATTGGATGCATATCGCAAAAAATGCAGCCAAGGCAGTGCGACATGAAATGCACGTGTTGACAATAGCAAGTACAACATCTGGGCTGTTGCCGCACTGCTTAGCTCTGGCCAACATCCTCAGTGAGAAGAGATTTGCTTAGGCCCTGAAAAAGGAAACTATGGCTGGACAAAGAAATCAACGTAAGGCTTTTTTTTTTGGGAGGCAATAACAGCACCAGTAATAAAAGGCATGGCAATGAGCCTCCCTCTTTCCACACTTGCCAACAAGCCCACACTCACACTTACATCCATTTGACCAGCATTCCATTAAAGGGAATATGAACATGCATTGGTTACATTCATTGTAATTGTTCCTGGATTTTTTGCACTTGTCACCAACACACTGTGGGAAACATGCCATATAAGATGCAACATTTGGTAGCTGCCAATACAGCAATAGCCATCAAATTGGTGGCAATCAGACACACTGTTTTTTTTTAGCAATACAAACACAAGAAACAGAAATGTAAAACAAAATGTAAAACAAGTGGTGACATTAGAGGATTTTTATCAACTATGCAGATGTTCTCTGCACCTTTGCACTAGATGCAGAAACCACCGTAGCGCTGACATCGTCTTCCACTTGCTTGCGCTTGGGCTTGATGTCTAGACTGGATTTGAGCTTCGACTTGCCACTCTTCTTTTTCTTTGTCTTTTGATTAGACTTGCGTTCGTTGATGCGTTCGTACAACGAGTCAACCACCTCAGAACTAAGCGAGTTAATCGGAACAATATCTTTAACATCAAGGGGCTCCCCACATACCAAACATACTGTCGATTCAGGCAACTCCTTCCTAGCTCGTGTTGAAAGCACGCAACCACATGTCCAGTTAAATTCAAAGGGTAGATTTCCGTTCATCTCCTTCAAGGTGATCGGACAGACAAACTGAGCTGTTGGTCGATCGTCGAATGTCGAAGAGACGGCTTTCTTGTTGTTTTCATTGTCGCGCAACTTGTCAAAGGATGGATTTGCCTTAAAATTCAGCGTCTTCACGTCTTTTATGGTGTTAATATGAGCGCATATCTTGCTACCATCACCAAAAGCGCTGCGATCGAGCAAGTACTCTAGAATGGCTTCGCGGTTATATAACCGTCCAAGCCCATCTCCAACAACAGGTTCATGAAGAAGTTGCTTAGAAAGTGCACAGAAAAATGTCATCGTTACCAGTTTGCTTGTGCGATCGGGCTTCTCGTCCTTCTTCTTCTCGCGTACCATCTCGTTCCGACGTGGGATGCTTCCTCCGTCGTTTCCCATGGCAATGTTAAAAAAATGTAATTCGCTTTATATACAAAAATGCGCGTTGTGTATCCTGCTACAACAGAAACTAAGAGCTAAAAGGCAATAAAAGCACAAGTGCGACTAGTGATTAAGTTTATTGAATGCACTGGCAATGGCACAACAAAAATTCAGCTCTTAGAAATTTATAGGACAACAGCTTTACTTAGCAGTTATAGGCATCAGGCACGTGATTACAAATACCTCTTCTATTCAAACTCGATTGTGCTGGGAGGCTTGGAGCTGACATCGTAAAGCACGCGGTTGACGCCTTTAACCTCATTGATAATGCGGTTGCTGATGCGCTTCATGGTCTCTGGAGGCATGGGGAACCAGTCAGCAGTCATAAAGTCTTTGCTCTCTACAGCGCGCAGCGCAATGACTTGTTCATATGTACGCTGATCGCCCATGACACCAACCGAGCGAACAGGGAGCAAAGCAGCATACGCCTGAGAGATCTGACGATACAGACCAGCTTTCTTAATCTCGTCAATGTAAATGTGGTCAGCCAACCGAGCAATCTCAACCTGAGACGGTGTTACCTCACCAAGGACGCGTATAGCAATTCCTGGACCAGGGAATGGATGGCGCCAAATCAAATCTTCGGGAATATCTAGAAGCGTTCCAAGAGCACGCACTTCATCCTTGAATAGCTCACGCAACGGCTCAATAAGCTTCAAACGCATGTCCTCAAGCAGACCACCGACGTTGTGGTGTGATTTTATCGTGGCTGACGGCCCCTTAAACGAAATACTCTCGATAACGTCAGGATACAGTGTGCCCTGTAGCAACCAGTCGATGGGACCACGACCGTTCTCGCGCGAAATCTCATCGATCTTGTGTGCCTCGGCCTCGAATACCTCAATGAAGGTGTTACCAATAATCTTACGCTTCTTTTCCGGGTCAGTGACTCCCTTTAGACGACCTAGGAATAGCTCAGAAGCATCGGCAACTGTCAAGTTGATACCCAAATTGTCAGATAGCATCTGCTTGACCTGGACGCATTCGTTAAGCCGCATCACGCCATTGTCGACCAGAACAGCATGGAATCGATCGCCAATTGCGCGCTTCATCAGCACTGCTGCGACTGTAGAGTCTACACCACCAGAAACAGCACCAATCACGGAGCCATCTGTGCCAACCAGTGTACGAATGCGCTCGAGCTCCTTGTCGATGAAGGAAGCCATAGTCCAGTTAGCCTCGCACTCGCAAATTCCAATGACAAAGTTCCGCAGGATCAGCGAGCCATCGATGCTATGAGTGACCTCCGGGTGGAACTGAATACCATAGATTGGCAGTGAATCGTGGGCGACAGCAGCATATGCGCTGGTAGTAGTGGATCCAATAATGACAAAGTCCTTTGGAGGGCTCTCCAGATGGTCGCCATGACTCATCCACACGTTAGTGGGTGAGGGGATATCCTGGAAAAACTTGTAAGAGTGATGGTCAGCCTGAGGATTAAGGGTGAGCTCGGCATGACCATACTCGCGTTTGACAGCCAAGCTAGTTTCACCGCCTAGGTTGCGTGCAATCTCTTGCAAACCATAGCAGATTCCAAGGATAGGCACACCCAGTTTGAATACCTCTGGGTCGACGTGCGGCGCGCCTTCGTCGGTGATCGAGAACGGGCTACCCGAAAGAATCACACCCTTGGGCTTGAACTTGAGCTCAGAGATTTTTTGCGTGCATGGGAGTAACTCGCAGTACACTCCGACCTCACGAATACGGCGAGTGATCAGATGTGAGTACTGCGACCCAAAGTCCAAGATCAAAACTGTATCGTACATGTGCGCGACCTCGGTCGCAGCGTCGATAGATGCCATTGTTATATTTCTATTCTAGGCCAACAAAGACAAAAAAGGCTGAGCAAGCAAGTGCCGCAGTATGCGAAGAGAGCAAGAGATACAAAAAAACCACTTTGCTCTCCTCTCTCCACACTTGGCCACAACACCCATGAGGCCACATAGGCAGCGTTTTAAGGAAATTTTTTTTTGTCCTCAACTGTCGACTCACCAATGGCTTGATTGACCCAACCAAAAAATTTTATGGCTGATCTCATCTCCGATTGTCAGGATCAGTGGAAAATTCACTTATTTGATAGGAAGCTCAAGCTCCTCTTCAAGCACTCCTGAAAGCTCTCGGGTGAGAAATGCACCAAGACTCTCATCGGTGTGTCTGCAGAACCAGGCATTCTTAGATTGGTCAAAGTCGTAACGTTCAGGGCCACTAATAGGCGATGACAGCCATATCTGCTTATTCGGTGGCTGCTTGTTAATAACATAAGTCCCTGCGTGGCCAATACTTAAGGTAAGCACGCCCTGCGAGTATTCCACATCAAATTCATCAACGTCAAGATCGTCGCTAAAATCCTCGAGAAATAGAACTAGCTTGCACAAGGTATCTTCGGCTACTTTGCCATACTCATGATCTGTCAGTTCACTACAGATCGACCACCTCAGGAATAAAAAGCGTGTCTGTCAATGCGCGCTGATCTAATGGCTGTTGCTAAGCTTCGGATGCGCAAGTGTGTAGTTATTAGACTAAAAATAAGCATTGTCTTACCTCATTTTGTAGTTTGAATAGGCCCTGCTCAGAGTAACGCCTGGTTTTCTCTGAATACTTTTCAAGGCTAAACCAGTATTGTGTACCAGTCTAGTTGACAACAATGCATTGCTAACGCTCACAGGTCTCAGAGACAATCGTCCAAGTGTTGTGTAGCCAACACAGTGAACAGGAAAGCCTGTCAACGCACTCTGCCAACTACGTGCAAGCAGCCTGTGTGCAATTCGTGTGTTCATTCTAGAGAAACAAACATATACATTAAGCAGCAAAAAAACTATGAAGGAAAAAAAGGTCTTCAAGTATCTCAAAGCCGAAACCACACATTTTGCTGATGAGGCTTTTTTTTTCAAAACAGTGATGAACATGTCCACCTTTTATTCTGCACTCCTGCACAAAGCAATTCAACTTTAAAAGCTGTTGTAATAGTATTCACACGTCGTGCATTAGCATTCAAGGAAAACATTTCTTCTATTTTCACCTTATTCAAATGGCATCAACAGCCCGCAGACGTGTGGCAACAGGACAGCCGACGCAGACAACAATACATGACGAAGGTGATTCGCTAGGGACTTCGCGACCTTCTTCACCAGGTTCTGCGCCCAGTATGCTAGCAGAGAGTCTACGCTCGTATTGGGAATCGCGACAGGGATCGCGACGCAGACCTGCATACCTCTTTCGCAATATGTACCGGATTGGGTCGCGAGCACCATCCAGAGCAACATACGGTAGCGGTCGACAGACATTTATCCGGTCATCATCAGCAATCAATGCATCAGTAACACGATTGGTTACACTGATAATACAAGACTTTGTTCAGGAATGGTATCAGAAGGTCACAGATGATAAGGAGTTTACAACGCAGGTATTTGTGCAGCTTGTTCAAGTAGCAAATGAAATTGAAAAACGCTGTCTCCGAGTCGACTGGGTACAATTTGCGCTTTTCGAGTTGCCTGACATTATACATCTTCATGTACGAGATGTGCGGCAGTGCACAGCGCGTCTTGGGACGGTATATGTGGGACGGGAGACATCTATCGAGGCTATATTCCAATCCATGCAGCCGCATATTGCGCTAACACAGGCAGCGGACTCAGAGCTTGTATATCTTAGACAATTGTCGCAGGAGCTTCTAAGACTGTTTATGCCTCCAGAGGCACAAAGTGATGAGGTTGTGCACCACCTTCTTCGTGAGATATTGGCATGCGCAGTGCTACGTAATGTTGTTAATACGGTAGCAGATCCCAGTACACTTAATGAGGGAATTATTCGTGCAGTTGGCAAGTATTCGAAGAGAGATTACTTCTCCAATGCCGATATGTCACGCTATATAACACAACCCATGCGCATTGAAGACGAGGAGAGCTCTTCAAAGGATCAAGCGTCCACTACATCCGATCAGGGAGCTGGTACTGGCATTACAACAGTAGAAACGATGCTGCGCGAGGCACAGACGATGCAGATCGGTGGTCAGCAGGGCAAAGAAACGGGTGCTACTCGGAAACGAGGGGCATCAGGGGCTACAAAAGTGTCGGATATGCAAACCAGCAATAAGTTGACTAAAACGGATAGATTACCGGTTTCGGATCGGCGGTCAAGCAACGCATCTCGTGCCAGTGGCAGCATATCGCAGCGACATGCTTCTACGACAAACAGCAACGCAGCCAATAATAATATGCGCAATAGTAATGGTAGAGACGAAACAGATAGTGGGGCCAACAGTAGTAGTATCACAGAGCGTCTGAGCAGCCAGTTGAGTTTTGCATCGCGTTGGCTACTAAGCGATATGTTCTCGCAAGAGCGATGGCGCGGATGGAAGAACAATACATTGCGTGGACTGGTATATTTGCATCTAATTGTGACCCAGGCATTCAGTAGAATATTTTCAATGTTCTCCGAGTACACATTCTCGCTGAACCAACTATGGCAACCGGATACTGGACACGATCCTAGTTACCGTGGCGCAATCGAACCTATCCTCGGACTGGTCAATGCAGCGCTACTGCTAGATCGTTATAACCAATGGGTGTGGGTGCAATTCCTATTCTACGTGTTTCCTTTGATCAATGCTTTGGCCGGTGCTGCCATAGACCATACGCTAGTCAAAGTGGTACGTTTTTTGACAAGTGAGGATCAAATTGCCTTATATTTAGATATATTGGCCAACAGTCTCTGGAGTCCAGAAAACGATCGCAAGTTTCGAGCTGGCAATCGACCATACAAGACACTGGATCAGCAAAAGATGCTTAAGGAAGATGCCGAGGAACTAGTGGCAGAATTGTTACCCTATGTAGCGACAAAATTCTTTTACGGTTTGACAGATCAAGAACGACTGCTAGCGGCGCAGCGTATTCTTGATCCATTTGAGAATTACCAGCTAAACAAGCATTTGGTTTATAATGTCCTTGATGCAATTGTTGGCAAGATCGCCCCAGAGCTGAGGGAGCCAAGAGAGCAACAGCAACAACAACAGCAACGTCGGCAGTAGAATTAATAGAAATTGACCACACAGGGGGGAGGGCAACTTCATTCTCTGTATTTAAAACTACTGCTAATTTAAATGTATAAGACTGCTATTTGTCTGTTAGAATTTCCTGCACATAATATCCCAGTAACAGGGAGTAAATGGTTTGCATTGAGGGGCATAGGGAACACCCCCAGCCAATGACATTAAGTTAGAATAATTGATGTTGTAGAGCTATTACAAAAAAAAGAGGGATTAGAATTGCAGCTATTTTATTTTTTGCTCAAATGAAGGACAGCGGGTATCCTCAATTTCATGTCTGCGGAGACGACCACCACATCGACCACCCCCCTTTTTTTACTTCAACAAGATGTCGTGAGCAGATCAACGAAGCTCACTATAATTTGAAGCAAGGGTCACATCTTCCGCTGATGTAGTGTAGCACATTGATCCGTTCGATTTCACAAGCACTTGCAAAAGACAATGAGTTGAAGCAGAATAGAGCACAACATGCAAGGGACAGAGTGGATGGTGGGACATTGGTTTGCCACTATATTTGGACAAAGAGGATCACCCAGCACTAGTGTACCGTAAAAGTGGTGGGAGTAAAGCCAGAGCACTGCTTCGTAGGCAAATGTACACAGATAGTCGAGTGTAAGAAGACACGATAATAAAATTGTTTTTTTTTAGTATTAGGATTCATACCTGCGTAAACTATTGCTTGTCTTCTGCATGAAGGTACGTCAATCATTTGCAATTGAAAGTACACTGACGAACGGCAATTCGTCACTAACTTACAGGAGTGATAGAAGACATCCTGGAGAATGAATGGGTATTGAATTCTTCTTGCGATCTTCACCAACGCCCAATTCAGTCATTTTCTTCTCTTTCACCTCCCTCCCCCAAAGTGGATCATGTGGTTTACAGAGGTATTGCACTTGCTGCAGAAACAAGCATCAAATTAGCAAAAGAAAATAAGGCACTACATTTGTAATTTTTTTTTTGGTCTTTTGACTTGCGAATAAACCAGTCACCCGACGCACTCTTGTTTCTGCAACAGAAGAATACTGCAGATTATGACCACAGCATGCATCATCTACATGGATCAATTATTCATTGTCAATAAGAAAAGAGGGTGTGTGTATTGGCGACCAGGTAAATGGAACAGATCAAGAGACAATAGTAAAAAAACATATACATTTGTTTTATGTATATGCAAGAGAACCTGCGTTGAACACGCAAATAAGAGGACTCAG
Organism: Coemansia sp. RSA 988; assembly: GCA_027577275.1. Lineage (NCBI taxonomy): Eukaryota > Fungi > Kickxellomycota > Kickxellomycetes > Kickxellales > Kickxellaceae > Coemansia > Coemansia sp. RSA 988. The sequence continues at coordinate 80,305 of JANBQQ010000015.1, read as the reverse complement.
AATATACATTTTAAAAATGAGCACAAGAATAGAACAATGGCAGCAACTATCCCGTCATAAAGCACGATTAAAAGCTGTAAGTGAATTGCATGTGAGATGTAGCATGATATCCAGATCGCACTCAGGCACATATGCAATACTTGCAATCTCATCTATTGGGATTGGAAATTTATTTGACGCAGTTCCATCCGCACTTGACTACTTGCAAAAAAAACGATTTCTTTTGTTGATAGAGTACCTGCTTCTGTTTGGAAAAAGGAGTGGCTGTAATAGCAGACCCAGATCGTTGGGCAATAGTGGAAGATTTCCTTAGTATAATTTTCAAACTCAGCCGAGACCTTTTTTTTCCTTTCATCCCCAATAAAAGGGGTTTTGATGTTTTTCTTGAGGGAATCGGACCCTTGCACAAGAGTTTGCTGTGGGAAATGCAGCACAAGCTGCGGAAGTATGTTCCTTTCCTTCCCCAAAAACAAAAGTGATATAATTTCAGGGCTGGTTGCACAAGAAAAAGCGTGGGTAATTAAAAAAAAGATATTCAATTGTTCTACAGTAAGAAACTAGAAGACATAAGATGGTGCACAAACCACACAGAATAAAGGAATGATATGTTACTTCAGCTCACATATGTGTCAGTGTTTCAGACACCGATTTTCGTTTTAGTGAGTGAGAGCAACGAGTAAGAAAAAAGAGAAGCTGGACAAAACATGCGCATCCAGAGAGTGGATTAATCAATACACGGAAGAACGTTTTCGGTTAAGAAAACAAAAAAGGAAGGTCTCCCTTTAAAAAAATACGCGCAGAGAGACCAAATTGCAAAAAAAACGGAGTAGTGAATACAAGTACATGATTGAGAAGCAATAGGAGATTTGATGAGAAGACGGGCAAAAAAGTGTGGGGGGGGGGTAGATATTTTTCTTTCCCTTGGAACATGGGTGTGAGAATTAGTAGCCAACACCAAAGGGAGCAGGCTTCTGGATGGGTAATGTGCAGCGCTTGCATACACTGGCGCCGCCGGTAGCTATCTCAGTCTTTGTAGGCACATAGCTGCAAGCCGCACAATACACTTTTCCCTTCTTGTACCGCAACCCGCAGAGATTGCACAGCGTCTTACTGTCGATCAGCCCTGGCCGCCAGCACGGGGTCGAGCTGGCTCCACACGACGCACAGCTGCGTCGTCCGCACGTGCCCACCTGCGGCGTTGGGCGCTTAACTGCTGGCGACTTGCTATGGCGCTCGCTGTCCTTGTCGCGCTTGCGTTTGACGCTTTTCCTCGGCACTGAGCCTGAGGTTGTAGAAACGCTGTCGTCAATGTCAACCATCTCGTCTTCCCCGTCCGACTGACGGATTGTGCCGATCGAATGGCGGCGTTGGAAAAACGCAGCAGGGTCAGTCTCCTGGCGCGCACGCGACGCTGTTGCCGATGACAATCCAGGGCCTGGTGACGACGTGGCGGCAGCTGTGCCTGAGACTCCGCGCAGACCTGTGCGACGAGAAGCCAAAGCTGAGCTGTCGGCGCCCCGCGATGAGCGTTTGGCCTTGATGCGGCGCGCTGTATGGCGCTGATGATGCGAGCCAGGAGCATCGCTCTCGGCGCCGCTACTGCTGGATGCGTGGGTGTGGGCAGTAGTCTGGTGGACCTGGATCAGCTTATCGCGCAGATCGCTTAGCAGCTCTGGATAGTGCAATACGTTGCTGGCAGAGCGGTGGATAGTAACGGCCGAGGGCAGTGGGCGCAGGATGGGCGTGCTGGTAGCAGAAGCAATCGGGGACAGATCAGCAAGCAACTGAGCTGGCGCTGAAGCAGCCGAGTCCTCATTTGCAGCAGTAGAAGCAAGCGAATCGGGGGCGACAGGCAGTGTGGGCAATGCTGCAGAAACATTCGTAGTAGCAGTAACAGTGACAGTGGGAGCAGAAGTGATGGGAGCAGCAGTGGGATTCGTGGGGAGGATCTCACTGCTGGGAGATGATGCTGAAACCGCGGCAGCAGCAGCAATAACTGCGGCGGCAGACTTTGTGCCAAGACCCGAGGGAAGCCCAGCGGCGGATGGAAGAATAGCCAGCCCAGGCACATCTCTTGTTGCGGGGCTGATCTTGTCTGGGAAGCGGAACACAACGCCGGGCGCTTCTTCCATGTCACGCCGACACGGAGACCTCTTCGGGATCCCCTTCCGCTTGTTTCTGTGCCGACTGTGTGTAGCGGCAATGCTGCCATAGACAGTCGCCATTGCCATATGTAATAGTGTGAAAAATAGATGAATCGGCCAAAAAAAGAAGAAGTTCACAAAATCCCCTTTGTACTTCAAAGTTAGAACAGAACGGATGAGAGATTGAAATAGTAGTTGGAGAATAAAGAGTAATGTTTCCTTCTAGTTTTTCGCTTTAAGAATCAAAGAGCAAAAAAAGGACGCTTATTAAAAAAAGACCGTCTGGAGGTATTTCTTGGGCTGTAAAATGTGCAGATATTGAGAGCTTTGATAGTACAAGAAAAGCAAAAGAGAAATGGTTCTAAAAGAAGAGAATCAGTGTAGTTTTATAAGAGAGAGAGGAAAGTAAGAGAAGCTCAAGAAGAAAGGAAAGTTTGTCTTTTATTCGCAAGTCACAAGGAGGCTGGGTGTTGGTTTACTTGGCGCTGAACGATGAAAAAGGGAGGGCTACTCTTAAATCTTTATATGCTGTGGACACGCGCTCGCCCGTCGCCCACAAAGGGCCGTTTTTTTATTTTGTCCCCTTTCCATCCTTTTATTTTTCACTGCGCAGAGCGGCAAATGCACACCCCCCCCGTGGCATCTGACCCTCCTTTTATTCGGGGTACTTACACCCCCCCTTTCGGTGCCTTATTCTGTTAGCCCTCCGATCAAGCCAAACGAGGCGTCTACTACGAAATTCAATACTGCCATTGTCTGTCCTTTTACCACAACATCTCTCTCTCATCATTTTACTTTTTGTCCATACTCTCAGAGGCGGGGGGAGTTCTATGATCTGGTTTCTGTTGGCTGTGGTATGTGCAAGCAAACTCTTGGATTGCGCAATACAAACCTGTGCTATTATAGAAATTGTACAGGTGAAAAGAGGGAAGAAAGACAGGTGAGAGTGAGAGTGTCCGCGTGTTTTTTACCACGTATTCCTTTGTGTCTTTGTGGCCTCTGTTCATTTGTCAGGCAATGAGGATGGATCGAACCCTTTCCCTTTTCCTTTTTTTGCTATTCTCCAGGACGTGGAGCCAATCGATCCAACATAATGTTCGAGTGTGGAGGGAGAGTACTTTTTGAGCATACGCTACATCGCGATCCGCCCGCGCTCAAAACCCAGCAACTATGAGGGAAGGGGCTTGCCATGCAGTTGGCCTCCGGGAAGTCATAACTTTCTTGTGACGTTTTTCGGCAGAAGATTTCGGACATGTGGATATATTTCCGTGGCGTCACGCCATCATTGAATCGAAAAAAAAGCACCCTCTTTCCAGTACATATTCTTTGGTCCAGCAACCAGCAATGGTGTAACCGCCTTTTGATCCAATTCTCTCCTGTTGCGATCTTCTTCGATCCACACACAAGGTCAGAAATATGTCAGTTTGTGCGCAACTCAAATAGAATGACTAACCGTCTGCTTTTACGTTTGGAGCAGACGAAGATCTGCACTGACAAGCTAATCAGCATAGTTTGGTCAGCGGAGCGGTTGTCCATCCATTTGTTGATCAGTCATCGTACTCTTTCTTTGTTTATTGGATCTCGTGAGGAAAAACCACGAGGCCATTACTCTGCGTATTATTTGAGTGTGGTCCCGTTCGCTCATCTACTGATAGTTGTATTGCTACTGGATCCGATTGGATAACTCAAAAAATGTATTTGTTTTGCTGTCTTTATTAGACACTTCTGGCAATTGCATGTTTGATACCTTTTTTCCTTTATTGCTTCTCGGCACCTCTTTTGTTGTTGGCCTGCTTTGTGGGAGGTATAAGAAGCTCAAAAATAAAAAAAGGGATGTGCGTTCAGGTGACAGCTGCATGCCACGCGCACACTCCCCCCCTTCTTTTCCACTTTACAGCATTAATAATACTCTGGAAAGTGTTTGATTTCTCCAAGTGTGTATCCAAATCTCTCCAACAAGAACACGCTCCTTTGCATGTGCATCTGCTTCAACAAGCTTTAGTTTTCTATGGCAATGCAAGTCAGATCAAGTCTTTTCAATTCGGCCTCTTTCTTCCCAAAAAACTCGCAGGTCTTCCAAAGTCAGAATGTTCTTTTTTAGGCAACGTAGCGCGGAACATCAAAAACCAATAGATTTCCATAAATAATCTATTTCTTGGCAACAACTAACCATGAATCATTTTTGATCGAGCGGAGCTTATAACATTTACTCTTGGTTCCTTTATTATCTTGTCAAAGAAATGTATTACATGTGCGGAAAGAAAAAAAAGTGGTTTCTTTTTCTTGTAGTGGACAATGGCAAACAAAAAAATGTATTTTAAGGGAGGTTTTTGTTTGATTTCTTAAAGTGTCAAAAAATACTTCAGCCAAGCAATTTCAGCTATTCCTTTTGAAAAAGAAAAACGTCCAAATGAGGATAAACAATGTAATTTGTGTTGCTTTCATGAACTGCTTTGTTGTTGGTGCGTCCAAAATCGAAACTTTCGTCGGACCGCGTGTAATTGGGTGCTGTGATCCCTTCATAAAAACTCTTTACCCTCTTACCATCCATGGGCTTTTTTTTGCATAGGTGGTGCTGGGTGGCTGATCTGCACGACATTTGGCCTTTCTGATTTGCTGGGACCGGTCGGACTGGTGGGCCCAAACAGGCCCTTCCTATCTGCCCAGAAGTTTGTATGCAGGACCAACCATACCACTACTGTCACCATTTAATGACTCCCCTCCTGCTATGGCTCATTCAGGATACGTCCCCTGTTCAGTAGTCTGATTCCAGACGATACAGAAAGCATCATACTCAACAGGGCTAAGAAAAAACAACAGCAGGGACTGGGGGGAGAAGGACAACACCTGCCCCTATTCTCTTTCCCTGCAAATGAGAAATGTTATTCGTGAGTCGCTCGAAGAAAACATGGTGCAGTGTGTGTATGCATGGATCAGAATTCTGGTGGAACTCTAATCCAAGTCTCAGTCAAGGATCCTAACATTTCTTCTTTTCTTTCTTAGTACTCTCCTAAGCTCACATAAATTTCTGTTCTTTTTGTGGTGCTGTACAAAGAGAAAAAAGTAAACATCAGCTTGCATCACATCCCTTTTTTCTCTTGCAGCTTGTGAAGGCAACAAAAAAAACCAACAGTTTCAAATTTTTTTTGTTGCTCTTCTTCATTTGCTGCTCTTCATTTGCTTTCCGCGTCAATTTACTTTTGAAAAGAACCTCGTTAAATTCCACTCTGCGTAATTATATTTTTTATACCTTCATTTTTCCCTTTTGCAACGTTATACGCACCTTATAAACACTCTCTTTTTGTGGTTCCGCTCTTTTTTTCTAACATTATCCTTCACTATTCGCGACAGACGCTGTAAAATCCAACGTGTGTCTTCATTAATCATATAGTCTAACACTGTCTATTGATTGAAGAGTAAAAAATATTGGTCCCGACTGGACAAGATACACCTTATTTACCCTCTCTTGGTCCGAATAGCTTGCCGTGTACAAGCCGGTTTGCAAGCTGCTATTATTGACACACCCAACACGCTATTACATAGCTCTGCCTTTTGCACGAGAGAAAGAGGCCAAAACCTTCGGTTGAGTTTGTGGTAGTGAGCACTAACCATGGGCAGTACGTATTATTAACCATGTCGACTTTTTTTTTTCTTTGCTTCAGAGCATGTCACCTGGAGAGAATAAGGCGGAAGTGGGGAGCGGCAAACACAACAGCAGCATGCATTGCTAATTTTGCTTGTCCGCAGATGGAATATTTGTTATATTGGTCCCTATATTGGCGCTGACTATTGACAGTGGCTATTACCGAACGCCATGCATTCTTCTTTGCTTCTGTGTCAGTACTGAGTCCATTTACCTTATGCCATACATTGACGCATCACGTGTAGATAAGAAGATCCGACGCAGACGACAAAGGAGTTTGTTTTCGATGACCACGGCAGGAGAGTATTCGTTGCTCGACAGTGGACGGATCAGCTCGAGTTTTGATCCGATGGGGTTGGGACGCTCGTTTAAACCACAGGACGATATTGTGCGAGCCAATGGTGATTTGGATTCCCGCGAGCCACCGTCGCTGGATTTGCTTGCTGAGATGATAAAAGAGGAGATCCGTCAGGCATCTAGTCTCAAACAGGCCCTGGATCGTGTCACCACAGAGACTGAATGCATATCTCAGCGCGTATCTGATCTGTCACTGTCTGATACAGACCAATCGCATGAATCCCCAATTCTATCGGGTACAGAGCCTATGCATGCTGCAGATGTCCAGGAAAGACATCACCGCAAAGGTCCACACAAACAGGTGCAATTTATAGTGCCGGATGACGTCCGCTTCCGCTGGCTGGGAATATTCCAGCAACCTGCAGACTTGGACCCAAATGACGAAGAGACACCTGCAGACTTGGACCCAGGCAAAGAAGAGACACCTGCAGGAAACGAAGCAGCAGACTCTGCTGCCCAGCATCCAGAACAGAAGATCACATGCGCTCCCCCCTCTCTTGCCGACACGCATGCGCACAAGACCTCGGATGCACCCGCGCAGCAGGACAGCACACAAAAGAGGCCAGATGATCCAGCTTCTGCGCATGACTCGAATCCAGACAACGCCACTGCGTCCCAGAGTTCCAACAAACGCGAGCAGCCTCCAAATGATGGATCTGTGGCCACCACTCCAGCAGACAACACAGCTGTGGCCACCAACAGCTCCAGCAGCACCGATCGAAGTGAGGGGCTTACTGAGAGCGACTCTGGATATTTGCCCTTCACTGCCAGCTCCTCCCTGGAAGCTGTCTACGGCGGATCGCGCTCTGACACGCGCGAGCAATCTGTCCTGCAGACTGCCCAGATCAACGCCGCCAGCAAGTTGCTACCCAACCCCTCTGCTATTTCCCACGCTACAGACAAGCACGCTCTGCCGAACGGCCGTCGCGATTCAGCTGGCGTGACAGACGGTGGACAACACGTGGTCCAACTACGGGACGATGACGATCCATCACACTTGCGTCTTGCGCGGCTATTGGCTAGCGATCCTACCTTTGGATATGGCGACGATGCTCTGGCAACTCTCAGCCAAGAGTCTGCTTCCTCTGCAATCTCCACCAGCGTCGGAAAATACGCAACAATTGCTGGCCGAGATGGCCATCGTTTGCTACTGGCTGCTCAATCGTCCGGCCCACATGATAAATATCGTTTTATGGCTGGGGATCAACACCGTGAAGATGGAGCTGCGCATCGCGAGCCCAATTTGGCTCAGCCTGCTGGAGCATCCATCCGGGGCAGCAGTCCATATCTGGCAAACCTCCAGCCTGTTGCTGACAGCAGCGCCTTTTCTCAGCCCACTGCTGCTACTGCCAGAATTATCTCTCCAAGGCGCTATGCGGTTATGCCGTCCTTTGCTGCTCCCCAGCCGCTGATCCGCGCCGATAAGACTGCCGCCGTATCTGCATTACCTCCAAAAGGAGACATCCCCAGAACTGCAACCACCACAGCCGATCTACCTGCTTCCGATGCTCGCCGCAGAGTGCCACCAGTGCTCCACCGCAGCGAGTCAATCCACACGACATCGACGCCCCTCGTATCCTTGAGCAACTCACACAGACGAAGAAACTCTTTCGACGGATCGAGTGTCTCCAGTCGTAACGTTGGTCTAGCTACCCAAGCACTCGCAGATGCAGCGTCAGCCAGCGCAATCGATTCCACAAGCAATTCTAACAAAGACGCAGAGGCACAAACTGCTCAATCCACTCAACACTCTGGACTTTTAAGACGAGTCACCATATCCACTTCTCAGCGAAAGCACCATCAGTCGCGACTCTTTAATGATGAGCACAGTGTCAGCAATGGAATCCTTGGGGGAACACGCGAGTTCTTCAAGCACCGGCTACGTTCGCGCACAAATAGCAGCACTCCGCATTTGGGTGACTCTACTGACGATGTTACAGATGCAAAAGAACTCTCGACAGAAATACGCGCAGATGAGTCGAAGAATGCGCGCTCGCACCAACAGCGCCCTCGTCGGCGTAGCGATGCCGAGGTCAAGTCGCGCAATGCAGATCTATCGCCTCCGCCGCCTCCTGCTATTCCTGAGCAGTTCCAGCAGCGCTATCAGTATATTAAGAATGGCGCGGCAAAGAATGAAAGTCGCAAAGTTGATTCCATGCAGTTATTACATACGCCACGTTCATCTCTCGGCGATACCCAAGCTGAGTGGGTTGCTGTCTCGCCACCCCCTTCTGCATCGCCCCGCGAGCTCGATCTGCAACCACCGCTGGATAAACCACTTGCTGCGAAGAAGCGCAAGAGCCACGACGAGCCGCCACGTACTCATCTTACTCACGATCACCGTCGTCCGAGAAACCCCGCTACTACCACCCGTGAACAACATCCCAAGACAAAACCTCTGAAGCCATCTATGGAACCCCATCCTGACCCATCTTCCAAATTACCCAATGACCGACATTTAGATGTACTTCGTCGCCGCTCGACCAGCAATGCTGACAAGAATGATGCCGCCATAATCGCTCGTCCCAAGAGTCGTAGAAATACTGGCGAATCGTCGCAGTCGGCTTCCTCATCGCCATCTCCACAACCTCTACGCAAACTGATACCAGGTGTTGGTCGTGCTAGCGTAGAGCGTTACGGAAGCTCTCATACAGACGAAAGCGCTGCTTCTCCACCCATGCCAAAGTTACCTCCATTACCGCCAGTACCAACGTCGCCTGTATCTGTAAAGAATTTGTCGAAATCTGATCTGAATAAGGTCGTTGGTGACAACGACTCCGTAGATTATCATCTGCGCCGTCTGAAGGAAAGGAAGAGTCGGCGCTCTTCTTTTATGTCTACCATCAGCAGTATGTTGGGTAGAAAGGAATAGGACTGTTTTCTTGCTTAGAGTCAATGATATCGTCCTCTTACCGCCTTCTGCTGTCATTGCTATTTGAACGTCCAATCTACAGTTGAAACTGTACTTTCCTTTTTTTCACTAGTTTTTTCTCCTGATATCTTATGCATTCAAATAACATCCATATGTAACGATATTGTATAAACAACATGTTTGTTGTGAGATTTAGAGCTATGTGGAAAACTTTCCACAAATTTCAACTTAAAGTCCATGCGACACAGTCATGTACAACGACCATGTTGATTTATTACTGAGGATGTCTAGAAATCTCTCTATTTTAAACACGCAGAGATGTGCAGAAGCGACAGTATTTTTTTTACAAATAAACTAAGAAGATTTAGAACTATGAGCTATTGAAGGGTTGATTTTCCTACTAGCTTAAAATAAATCAACTCTTTAACTGTTGCCAATATATACTGACATTCTTTCAGCACTATTTCTTGCAGCTATGTCGAATTGTATATGCATAATTCCAAAAATAAATCGGGTAAATTAAACCATGAATTGACAAAAAATGGCGAAAACAGCAGTTTGGCCATCCAATCACTTGCATGCTGTTCTTCGGATATAAATAGATTCTGCACTGCAAGAAAACAAAAAAAGGTCACTTCATAAATGACTGCTCTTTTTTTTTTGAAAATTGACAGATTTGCTTCTGCGTCAAAGCTTAATATTAGAATTCAATGGATATCCTCCCCTTTTGTGGAAATCAACGTGCGCTGCATGGACACTATCAACAAAATATTGGCTAAAAAAAACCAACGAGTACTTGTCTATTAGATGTACATTAGGGAAAATAATATGCCCAGGATTATATAAATACCTTATCAGCATTGCACATTCGATTATGTGGTAGGTTCATTATATTTTCCAAAAAAACGACGATTGCATCCCAAAACAATTTTTTTTATAAAAACTTCTAGTTGATAATAGTATTCTATCGACCATGTCTCGCACAGTAATCGCACTGTTCCTTGCCTATATTTTGGTTATATTCGCAACAGCCAGTCCTATCCCGCAGGAATCTCATCTCGCTCCTAAAATACTTTCCAAGAATGCCAACACAAATAGCAAAATCGACCCAGTAGTATTTGGCTACACATACGAGACAGTGTCAGATATAAATAGTCTATCTCTCGATACACTCACGCATTTAGTACTAGCATTCTTTCAGATAGACTCCTCTGGCAATGTCAGTGCCACGAGCAACAGTGTGCAAGAATTGGTCAATGCTGCACACAAGAAAAACGTCAAAGTACTTGCATCAATTGGTGGCGACGGATATGGTTCTAAAGTACTTGCAGAAGTATTGAGTAAAAGCACTACACGTTCAAAACTAGCATCTTCTTTGGTCGATCTTGTCAAGCGCTATGGAATGGATGGTGTTGATTATGATCTCGAGTTTCCTGAGAACACACAGCAATTGGACGATCTATATACTGGAATAAAAACAACCTGTGCAGCACTAGATAGCGGACTCGGCAAGGAGAAGAGAACTCTAACTATGACACTTTATTCTGCAAATGGACAATTTGGTCCAAATCTTGCAAAGAACGATGCAAAGAGGTTTTCGGATTTGGTAGATTACGGTTTGCTTATGTCGTACGATTACTTTGGTAGCTTCTCCAAGACTAGCGCACCAAATTCACCCTTCAATGATGTACCAGGTCATATTGGTCTTTCTTTTACATCGTCGATTAGTGCATGGCTACGTTCAGGTTGGGATTCAAGGAAACTTGTAGCTGGCTTGCCCTACTATGGTCGGTCGTCTGTTGTTCAAAGCTCTGTGGCACCAAAGTCGCAATTCATGGATACCACCGAAGATACGCCATTAAAAGGACCAGTGAGCAATATTACAGGTGCATGGACATGGAGTGATCTTCGTAATGACAAGAATGGCGCACTTAGCTCTCCAACTAAACCGCAAAAGGGTTGGCAGAGATTCTGGGACAGTGTTACTCAGACGCCTTGGCTTTTGCATGCTGCATCACGTACGTACATCGGATACGACGATCCAGAGTCATTAATGATCAAGACTAACTATATTATGAAAAACAACTTGGCTGGCGCTATGGTGTGGATGGTGCACTATGACTATAAAGGTGAACTAAATTCGGTTATCAATCAGTATGCAGAGGCTTGCCGCCGCGACTAACATTTCATTATGGACAAAAAAAATCCGGCATGTAGATTTAAGCAACAATATTGTTAAATAGCTACAATAAATCCACATAAGCGAGTTTTTATACCACACATCCAAGATAACAATTTCAGAATCATAATCTTTTGCTTTTGTTTATATTAAAATTAATTTGTAAAAGAAGATCATCGCCTCTACTTCAATCTTTATCATGAGTTTGATTGTAGCAAAAAAGTGGTGTTGTTATGTTGATCTATCACCCATGGAGGAAGTCTTTTTTTTCGGAACAAATACATAAACTAATACTAGTAATAACCACCACTTTTAGAAAGCGTTCCTCAAATTATTTTTCCAAGGAATCTCTTAAACTAGACATTTGCTAAGTAATCAAGCTCAACTTGCCAAGCTAATTTTACCTCCTCCAGATCAGCAATCTTCTTCTCATGTAGCTTATTCTTGATATGCGGAAGCAACCAAAAGTTGCATGGTGCAAGATCTGGTGAGTAAGGAGGTGCTTTAATGGTATTTATTCCATTTGAGTCCAGGAACTTTCTGGTGAGCTTGGAAGTGTGTGGTGATGCATTGTCCTGGCGAAACATTAAATGTCTAGAGTCGGATTTTGGATGTGATTTTTTTTACTCCTCAATTATTGGTATTAGCCCATGTTCAATGTAATTCTCGCTGTCAATAATGTGCTTTTCGGCGTTTAAGTCAGCATAAAGTATCCACTTTCGTGAGAGGAATTTTAATGCAAGAAGCTTTTTGTTGCTGCTGGGTGATTTTATCTGGTAACCAGGTAGTTGGTCTTTGAGCACCCATTGCTTTGCTGCTGGTCCCTTGCTGTTCAAGTGAGTGTGTAAATAAGACTTGTAGCATGTCACAATATTATACACAGTTGCCTTGTTTGCTGTATTGTATTTGTGGAGAAAGTTAATACAAAAAACAATTTGTTTTTGTTTTTGATCATCAGATAACTGGTGAGGTACCCATTTACACAATATCATTTTATAGCCTAGATAATGTTCCATGATTCTGTGCATTGTCCTTGATGAACAGCCATATGCAGCAGCTAGATTATGCGCAGGAATAGTTGAGCAATCTTGTACTTTTCTTCTGATGTGCAGATGGTAAAGTTCAGCAATCTCCAGTGATGGTCGCGACCTGATCTGGGTCCATCTTCAAGAGAAGGATGCCCAGTTCTGAATTTTATATCCTTGGGTTTCATACCATCTCTGTAGTAAGTTAAGATCCTAGCCCGTTTTTAGAGGCATTGAATAAAGAGGACTAGGGTTCATAATCGAATTTCCAAAAATGTAAAGGCCAAGGATGTTTGCATGCAAAAACTTTTTCTAAAGTAACAGAAGCCAAGCAAGTATCATTAGTGTCGACAGATGGAGTTGGCCCTAATCCATTAATAGTTGTTAGTATAGCTGGAAATTTTATTGGGTTTCCAAAAACAAAACTTATGCCTAGGCTGAAATAAGCAACAGAATACTCCCTTCAACACAAGTGAGTTTACTTCTGCCTTTTTTTAAACCACCTTTTATATACTCAAAAAAGTACATTATATTTGAATGCTGGCAATTCGATTATTACGAGGAACGCGAGGAGCACATACCAACCAACGACGTATAGTTCACAGTATGAAAACAACAACAGTGGTAGTGGACTATGACTATGCAAGTGGTAAAACAAGCACACATGACAGTGTACAGAGTGCCAAAGAGTTTATGCTTCACGGAGGCAGTGGTATTTACACAGCAATGCGTACAGTGAGTAACCGACGACGAGTATTTCTATTCGAAGACCACATGCAGCGCATAGTCAACTCCTATAAGATGGTATTAGCAGACGGACAACACAGCAATAACACAGTTGAGTATTGGAGCACACTACTAGGACCACTGATCCGACACGGATTGAATATGTATTCTGGCAATGGGGAGAACAAGATCACTGTATTGGTGGGCAAGAATGGCGTACAGATTCAACTTGCCAAGTTGCAGGAACCTGATGGTGCATCGTGTTGGGTTAGGTTTGTTGGTGGTAAGCGTGACCATCCAGAGGCCAAGGATCTACAGTGGGTGCATGAGCGTGAGGTGCTGGAGCAGTTGATAGTGTCGCCAATTAACGAGGTGGTTCTGGTGGATAGCGCAGAAAACGTACGGGGCTCGCGGTTCTACGAGGGCACATCTTCCAACTTTTTCGCAGTACGGAGGATCTCTGACAAGGGACAGCAGCAGCAGCTGACATTTAAAGACTATGAACTGGTATCGGCGCCCCTGGACAGCGTGCTTCTTGGGACAGTGATGAAGCTGGTGTTGCGGATCTGCGAGACAGACAAGATCCCCGTGCGGTACCAACCGCTAGTGGAGCTGGACGCGTGGGAGGGTGCATTTGTCTCGTCCACGTCGAGGTTGGTGTTGCCCGTGGGGGGCATTGCCTTTGGCGATAATGGTCAGATGTCTCAGAAGCTTGACGCTGAGAACCCGTTAGTAATGCACCTCCGAGAACGCGTGTTGCACATGGCCACCGAGCGCTTGACGGATATCTGAAATCTATTTATAGAGCTGATGGAAAGATGCACAGCCGCTTTATTTGCCAACTCCCTTTTGCACACGCAAGTTTGGTTCGGCGGCATAAAAAAAAAGACATCGGCGCACTGCGAGAACAAACTGGTTTTGGCTGGCGACAAATATAAAACGTAAAAAAACCCTCGAAAAGAGGCTGGCAGCAGAGCTTCCTACTTTATCCAACAAAATTTTCGATTTCAGTGTCACCTTTTTCTGCTAATAACAAAACCCAACAACAAAGTATGCACTCTGTCGAACAGGCCAGCCAGCGACTATCGATGGCAATGGAGTTTGAGGCCAACGAGACAAAAGGCGTGCACTTTAGCACCAAAGCAATAGTAGTGCAGGCGCAGAACGAAGACGACCTCGAGGGAGTTTTGCACACCGAGGATATCCCCTCAGTGCACCAGCTGCAGTTGACAATGGATAATGGCGGAACAGTAAAGCGGACGATAATCTGTGACAGTATGGTAGCATATGAGATGCAGACGCAGCCGTCAAAGAGCGACGGGCGACAGATCTACCAGGTCTGCGGGCGCACAATTGAAGGCAAGGGCATTTTCCCATTTGCGCAGTTTACCAGCTGCGTGCGAGTAGCAGCGACGCACATGGCGCAAAATATTTCAGTGTATGGCGGTGACGAGGTGACACGGTTCAGCCAGCTGGGGTTCTGGTCGCCGCGGATCAAGCTGTTGTACGGGCGCGCAATGGCAGCGTATGCGGAGGCCAGCAAGCGCGAGCAGGCAGACCCGTCAATGGTGGTGGACGAGGTGTTTGTGACGGCGCAGGTGACGGTGCGGCCGTACTCGCTTAGACTGACGCTGTGCGCATTTCCATTCTCGCAGATGGGTACGTGTCAGGTGCGCGTGTGCAAGGGCAGCCGGCCTTCGTCGTTTGTCAAAGACTTCCAGCTGAGCAACGATCCGCTGGGACTGACACGGCTGATAACGCCGCCTATATCGGACGTTGTGCTGTTGGACCCAGAGACCAAGCGACTGAGCCAGGGGCTGCTGTCAAACTTTTTCGCTACGCGGTACATTGGCCCGCCAGCAGGCAGGAGGCAGGGAGACTCTGGCAGCCCACCACCGCGCACGCAGCTAACAAACTACCTGCTGATCAGCGCGCCACTAGAGACTATCGAGCGTGGGGCGCTAGTTGATGTGGTGTGGGCAATCAGCAGGCGCGATGGCATCCAGGTGTCGTTTGCCGGGCCAGATCTCCGCGAGGCGCTGGCAGGGCGGTGGAGCGGGGCGTTCATCCTCAGCAGCGCATACCAAGTACTGCCGATAGATACAATGCATGTCACCGATCGGAAAAGCTCTCAAGTAGAGCTGGGCGTATGTCCGCTGGTTGCGCATCTGCAGGAGGAGATCATGAAGCAGCAGCATCGCACAGCGCCGCAATTCCTCTAAGAAAGATAATATAGCTAGCCGCCTGGTCCGCTTGGTAGTCTGGGGGCGAGCGCCATTAGTAGAGCGCGGTCGCGACAGCGCGCAGAGCAACAGCGCCAGGCCACGGGGAGCTCGCAAACAGACTCGGCACGCACAAATGCAAAGGAAGAATGGAAGAGAGGGCACTCACAGGTGGTACATAGGGACCGATCGTCCACAGAATCTAGAGACTTCAGCGGTAATGACAGCATTCGGTAGTTGTCAGGGGCTCGACGTACCTCTTCGTAAGCAGCCAGCAGGCGGCGGCACATTGCAAGGTCGCCAATGCGTGCAGCGGTCTTGGATGGCAGTTGGTCGCGCGCCAGGGCGCCCGCAAGATAGAGCGCCCTAACACAGAGTGCAGACAGTGGTGGGATGGGCACATGTGGCGGCGCGTCAGGCACCACATCAGCAAAGGGCAGCGTATTATCGGAAGACAACTCCAGGCGATGAGAAAGCACCATCGAGCAGCGATCGGCAGCCAGCGTAGCAATGGATTGCGACAGCAGTAGTTCTGCTGGCAGACAGGCCAAGCGTGGGTTGTCAGAAACATCGAGGTAGAATAGCCGCGGCATGCGGCCGAGGGATGGCGGCAGCTGGGCAAAGCAGTTTCCTGCGAGGAAGAGCACGCGCAGGCGGACCAGGCTAGGCCACTGAGCGTCATGCATGGCGCGCTCGTCGAGCCGGTTATTCTCAAGGTTGAGAATCTCCAGACCGGGCAGCATAAAGAGCGCCTTGGGCAGCGAAGAGAGGTGGTTCTGTGGCATGCGAAGTTCCACCAGCGATTCAAGATGCGGCACGGAGGAGACTGGAATGGTCAGACGGGAGATGGACTGATTGCCAAAGTTCAGGCGGTGGGATGCCAGGATCTCGGTGGTGCGTCCACGAGCGCCGGAGCCGGGGCTAAAGTTGCGGGAGATCTGCCAGTACTGCAAGCGTCGGAGACGAGTACGGCGTTCGCGGTGTGTGTCTGTATGCGAGGGGTCGGCAGTAGTGGCAGCGGGAGACAGGGGCATGGCCCATAGCGTCAAGTGGTGGTCAGGATACGGCGACCACATTACACGCTGCAGCTCGTCCTTCTCGATACGACTGTCGGCCTGCATAAGGTCAGGTTAATAGCTTTTAGTGGACAAGAATGGGAGATACGAAACAATTTACGAAAGAAACAAAACAGTGAAGCACACAGAAAACAAAAAAAAGCAAGAACAAAACTTCATAAAATCGAGGATGTTTATCCGCAGAGGAAGGGGGTGTGGGTTGGGCCACAGAGGCCATTCGACGGAGAGTGCGTGTGTATGGGTACGGCGGAGGATATATGCGTGTAGAGAGAGTGCGTGCGTATGGGTACGGCGGAGGATATATGCGTGTAGAGAACAAACGCGCGACAGGGTAGTGTCTGTCGTGCAGCATAAGTTATTAGCTGTCCAGTACCAGACGGGCCAGGGACTTGCGTAGCCAGGCGTTTTCTAGCTCGAGGGTGTGTATATGGATGCGCACACCCTCGGGCACAGCTTCAAGGGGGTCGCGTACAACCAGCTCGCTGAGCATTGCGTTGCGCGACTGTAACAGGCCAACGGCTCGGCGAAGACGTGTGAGCTCATCGGGCGCCTCGATGGGCTCGGACGGGCGGCGCAGACGCGTCGAATGAGGTATCTGCAGCGATGGTAGACTGGCAGAGAGGTGGTGTCGTGAAGGAGTCGAGCGGGTGCTGTGCGACGAGGGTGCCGAGTTGGGATGGTCCGGCGACTTCAAAGGCTCGGCAGCATGCGGCTCCTCTGGGACCGTCGGTTCCGCAGCAGCGTCTTCCAATATAGGCTGAGGCGCTTTGGCAAAGCGCACGCGTGAGGTGGACAGTGGTAAAGTGTCGTCAGAGGCAGTGGAGCGGCGCTGCAGCAGCGACTCGATGCGTTGGCGGTCAGCAGCGGGACGAGCGTTGAAGAAGGTGTTGCGGTAGACGGCGGGATCCAACGGCAATGCACCGCCGTGGCCAACACCCACCAGCGTCGGCGGATGGTCGCGCGTAGGCGACGGCACCCGGTTGACACCATCCTCGTAGATTGCCTGCGGCCGAGCCGCTCGCACACTGCTGCGTCCGTCGTCGCCGTAGAGCGTGTCGCCGCTGCTGACCGTGTTGCCGCTGTTCTCTGAGAACCGCTTTGCCTCGTCCGCCGCCTGCTCATCGTCTTCGGCAATGCACGCCAGCCCCGTCCCACGCGACTGAGGCCGCCGGGCTGTTGGTAGTAGTCGCCGGAGCCGTGGCGTCGACCGATCCTCTGTCTTTCCCGTGTACGCCCCGAGCGTGCGCCGGATTGATTCGGCAGAGATGTCATCGGGGTTGTTGTGCGGCGTATCAATACTGGGCCGCGGAGTTGTCGTGCTGTGTGTCGTATCGACGCTCCCTCGGGAAGTTGCCGTGCTGGGTCGCGGTGTCGCCATGCTGGGCCGCGGCGTTGCCGTGCTGATTCGGGGCGCCGCCGTGCTAGGCCGTGGCGTTGCCATGGTTGGCTGTGGTGCCGACACTGCCGCCTGCAGCGTGCCGGCCAATCCCACGTGCGAGGGAGCGCTCCCAGGATTGGGATATGAGGAGTCTCCGTCCGACGAAACATGTCCAGAAGTGGGGAACACCGCGCCCCCTTGTGGGAGAGCGTTTACGGAACTGGAGTATCCAGAGCCTCTGTTTGAAGGAATGTGCCCTGAGCTGGAATGCGCGGACCCGCCGCTCACCGAACTATCCTCTCGCTCATCTGCCGCAGGGCCCATGGCAGCGATCAGTTTCAAGCGCTCAAGCCCTGTGACGCTCTGAATCAGCTGCTCGCGCGACGCTGGCGCCGCAACAGACACTGCTGTTGTCCCCACTGTCGCTGCCGTGCACGTGCTTGTGGGCCGCCGCGTCGCCGCCGGACTGGTCCGGAACGCTCCTAGCGATACCCGGCTCTGCGCCACACCCACGCTGGCACGCTGCGGCATTGCTGGCGGCTCAGGCATCGGAGGCACATGGAGCCGACTGGCGTGTTTGCGCAACCGACTCCAGAGCCGGTTCTTTGATTCTTTGCTGCTGATGCTGTTGTTGACACTGTTGCTGCTACTGCCCGGTTCGTCGCTGCTCCAGCTCTTCCGCACGCCTACCCGCTCTGCAGTCATCGAGCGCCCGCGCCCCGCCGTCATGGCATTGGGACCAACTCCCAGCATCATCTTGCACAGCTAATTATATAATCAATCACTTTTTTAAATACGATAAGTTTAAAACAATACTTGCAAGCAGTGTTATCTTTTGAAGGTCCCTTTCGGGCACCACGCTAAATATAATGAAAGATAAAAAGAGTTGTTAATAATATTATCAATGTTAGGTTGAAGAAAAAATGGATTCAAGAGCTAAGCCTGTGTGTGATGGTTTCTGCATGAAACATTTTTTTATTATGCTACTGAGAAATCGCACATGCTTTTGTGGTTTGTCATTCGTCTTCTCTTGCGGAATACTCGGCACGGATGGGCGATCCCTGCTGCCAAAAATGTGTCCGACGACTCAACCCACATATGCTTTTTTGGCCTTGTTTTTCAGCTTATTTCCTCCTGCTCATGCGTGATTGCGTGGTTGTGGTCTGCCTCCAAATCCAAACTTGGAAAAACAAACAATTGCCTTTTTTACCCCATCCACGTCGATCAGGCACTGCGAAGCCTTGGATGCCATTCACCCTGCACCTTTCTGTCGCCTTTACCCTGCTGCAGACGTATGCATCCAGGGAGGTTTCTCCACGTCTTGTGCCTTGTTCCGGATCTCTCAGTCCAATCTAGCTCTGCTCTGTCACTGCTGCCACTGGCTGTCAGCAATCTTGTTACTTGAGCAGTGGCCATTTGGGTCACGAGGAATGTGTCCCCTTCACTGGCTTCCTTCTTTGCGCCACGTGGCCCATTCCCAGGTCCGACCACTATGCGTGTTTTGAGTCTTTGCACTCTTACGCTTTTAAGCCCGCAATTCCTTTTTTTTAGACTTATTGCATTCTCAATTGTTATTCCCAACTTTCGAATAGATTACTCTCTGTGCTTGTAAAAAACCAATATATATGGGCCAACCCGAGGCAGTTACAACGCTAAAGGCGCAGAGGACGACTAGCGAGCGACTATGGCTTGTTTGTAGGCTGGTTGTTGGCTGCGCTATGCTTGCGGGGGTGGCGCGCTACGTGGGTGGGCCTATTGAGATGGGGCCCGAGCGCCCGGGCCACGCACCAGAGTCCCGACACACCCCGCTACTCAGCCTGCGCGACGTCTACGTGCAATCGACGCCCCAGCCGCCTGGCGCTTTGGTAGCACTCTCGGCTCAGGGCACTGAGGCTGGCCGCATAGCGCTGAGGGCTTGGTACGATGACCAAGCTGCCCTGGCTCGTCCGCGCGGCTACTCCTTCCCCTTCCGTCTAGCGCGCTGGACGCGACACGCAGATGTTGCGGAGGCCGCGGTGGGCGATCCATATTTGACTGCGCAGCATGCGATTGCGCTGGCGAAAAACAGCGGCGGAAGCAGCGGTATGGCACAGGCGGCTGCAGAACCTGTCTCCAACGACACCAATGGTGTAGTGGCAGGCGGGACTAGCCGCATGCTACACAGCGCACGGACGCAGTACCTGCGCGGGGAGCACGCGCGGCAGCACAGCTACTGGCGTGACGCGGCGCGCGATGGCAAATGGGCATACTACGAGGACGACGGACTGCGCGTACCCAACATCACACACAAACCCACACTAGTGCAACTGGCGCGCATGGTAGCCAACGCATACCAACCGGTTGAGTCTGAGACGTGGGAGCAGCTGGGTGACCGCTGGGATGCCCACGATTCGTTTGGCTGGGAGAAGGACGGCCTGCGCGGCCATGTTTTTGCTGACGCGGACAATTCCACAGTGGTGCTGGCGCTGAAGGGCACGTCATCGACCTTCTTCCTTGGTGGCGGCTCCGAGACCTCAACGCGGGACAAATTCAACGACAATCGCTTGTTCTCGTGCTGCTGCGCCTACGTTGATTTCACGTGGTCGACTGTCTGCGACTGCCACATGTCTGGCTCTCAGTGTAATGCTACGTGTCTGCGCAACGAGCTCAACGACGAAGTCGCCGACAATTACTTCTTTACCGCCTCGCAGATCTTTATGGATGTTGCGACACGTTACCCGAACGCTGACATTGTTTTTGCTGGCCATTCGCTGGGCGGCGCCCTGGCTTCCCTACTCGGTCTGACATTCGGTCTGCCAGCTGTGGCCTTTGAGGCTCCTGGCGACCGTTTAGCTGCTCGTCGTCTGCATCTACCACTGCCTCCGGCTGCTTCCACCGACAATCTCCCGCTATTCCACATCGGCCACACAGCTGATCCCGTCTTTATGGGCATTTGCGCTGGTCGGACTTCCTCATGCTACTATGCTGGATATGCCCTTGAGTCTCGCTGTCATATTGGTCGTCAGTTAGTATTCGATTCTGTCGCTCAGTTCAATTGGCGCATTGATATCCGCCACCACCGCATGAAAGAAGTCATATACTTAGTCCTTGAGCCCTGGGGAAACACTGATCCATCCACGCCCTTCCCGAATCTTGAGCCTGAAGACCGTGAGTGCGTAGACTGCGGCTTGTGGAAATTTGTTGATGAGGACTCGCCACAGTAGATTTGCAAAATATCCCTCAAAGTAACAGCCACATTGTTTCTGGATGCCTCACTTGCTGTCTTTACTCCTTTTCTCCTGCCTTTTCTGTACACCAGCCCTTTTTTATATTTCTTGCTACTTACACTTATTGCTAAGGTTTTTCTTTTCTTTGGTCATGCCTCAATTACACTCCAGAATCGACAATTCTACTGCTGAACATGTACCATTACCAGACAGAAATTCTTTTGCTGTTCGCAGCATTCCCTTCCAGGACGACCGCGCTTTTGACTCGTTACAGCAGTATGCCGGGTAAGTCAACTACTACACGAAGAAGACAGCAACTATAGTTTCTTTCCTTCTTCAGTGCTGTTTCTTGGTATGCGATCTTGCTTCCACTATGGATCATTTGTAGCTCATACTTTTTTATTTGCTGATATCAATACTTGCTGTTTAAATATTAGGCAGGTTCCCATGGATCATGATGGTGAAGCAATGATGTTCTTCTGGTTGATTGGTAACACAACCAACATTCATAACAAAGACAAGCTTGTGCTATGGTTGAATGGTGGCCCTGGCTGTACTAGTCTGGACGGCGTGTTCATGGAGAACGGTCCCTACCATTTTGATGGTCCCAACACTTTGCGGTTTCGTGAACATAGTTTATCACAGCAATTCGATGTGCTTTACATCGATCAACCCTTCGGAACGGGTTTTAGCACTGCACCGACAGCCTCATACATGCATTCATTCAAGGATTCCAACGCCAAGCTATTGGAATTCTTAGCGCGTTTCTTTCAGATCTTTCCAGAATATCGCGCTCGTCAGCTTTATATTGCTGGGGAATCGGAGGCTGGTGTGTATATACCTTATCTGGCAGACTCGATTTTGAAAATGCCTGAGGAATCTCGATATAATATCAGCGGCTTGATGATTGGAAATGGTTGGATTGATCCTTATCCAATGTATATGTCCTATGTTGAGATACTACGTGTTCGTAATATGCTTTCTGATCCCATCCATAAGAAAATGCTCGAAAAGATGGATGCCTGTACGCGCGAATTTGCTCGTGCCCCGCAGCCTGTTCATAATGATATTTGTGAGAACATACCGACTGTCTTCCTTTATGAGGGTGGCCCCCAACCAGGCATGTGCTATAATCAATATGATCTTCGATTGACCGATACCCAGCCTTCCTGCGGCATGAACTGGCCTCCTGAAGTTAGCATGTTCACAAATTATCTGAACCGCAAGGATGTCCAGCGTGCTATCAATGTAGGAAAGCCACCAAATACTTGGACCGAATGTAACAATTCAGTCAATTCTATGCTCCATCGGGATACTTCTCCACCGTCGTCTACGCTACTGCCTGCTATTCTGAACCGCATTCCCGTGCTATTCTTTGTTGGAAAGGAAGACTATCTTTGCAACTATATTGGTACTGAGTGGACCATTGGTAATTTGACGTGGTCTGGTAGCACAGGATTCTCTGATAAAAATGAGTCGGCCGAGTGGTCCATCAACGGAAAAGTTGTTGGAGATATTATTGCTGAACGCGGACTCACTTATGCTTTGATTCATGATGCCTCACATATGGTTGGTGTTGACAAACCACGAGAGATACTCGATCTCTTCACAGCATTTACTAACGGATCTGCGACGAATCTCCAATTTCGGTCATCCTTTCGATCAGGCTCTCCCAACGACAGAATCAATCTTCCTGCACCATCGACGCCTGAATCCAACGAATCTTCTGCTACTGCTGTCAAATGGATTGCTTTGGTATCAATATCCATCTTGTTGTTACTATTTGCTGCATGTTTTTGGCGTCGTAAGCAATTTTTTGCTTGGTGGATGTCTAGACGCCATTATAATGGCGGTCAGAGGCTTGATGATGCTTTGGTTGTCAGCAGAAACTTGTCTCGTTCGAGATCCCAGGACTTTGATGATGCATTTATGATGAGTGAGTTTGCTTTTGGAAAAGTATCGAGGTCCCGTGATAGCCTTGACCTCGATGGAATGCTGCTCGACGATGGCATGGCATCAAGTCCTGATGACGATGTTGTTGGAAACCACCTTTCTGGAAATCATCCTTCTGGAAATCTGCACAGAAGCCAAGACTACCCGTAGTTTTTTATTTGCTGTTGTAAAACTTTGGTGGTTCACAAGTTGGTGTCAATCAATAAACCCTGTTAGAAACTCTATCAAATCTACTTCCTTGTCGTAATAGCAATTTCAAAATAAATATTTTAAGCACCTCTGACTAATCTCTGCTAGAACAATGGTAGACAGTCAGTAGTAAATAATTGTCTAGTGGGTTTATTATTCTTTTTGCTTTTTCAATTTATATGGGCAGGTGTTGTAAGATATTTTTTACATGGTTGCGACTAAAGAACGTTAACATTGTGTGCTAATCCTTGGACTCTTTGCTTAACAGTAACCATCATTATTATATGAACATCCTGTTCTCTTTTTACTCTATATAGTTCCACTAGATTTTTTTTACTTGAATTAATACATTACAAAAGGTGGGAATTTGAAACTAGGTGTCTAGAAGTATACTTTCTTTTAATCCTTACCCAATAGCTTTTTTGCACATTCAACAGCAACCTCCTCTGTTCTATTGTTGTACACGGAATTATCCTTTTTCCTTTCAGTAATTTCCAATAAATCTTTAAAATCTACGAGCACTACTGCCAACTCGCTCTTCCCGTTGTCCACTATACCTAAGGGTTGAAGCCCTTCAAGAAATTCAACTGCCTTCTTGAATTTATTAGCTACTAAATCTGCTTTATCCGCCTCTAAAATTTTTCTTCTGGCATGTTTGTTGTTTCTGCTTCTAGTTTAGCTGCGCATTTAATAAATCCATTACAATATCAGCAACCTTGGCTGCAGAGTCAGCTGGAAAGCTGAAAATGGTGTATTTTGCATTTCACAAGGGACTCGTTTTTTGGTTTAGGTATTTTCTTTTCTGTTAACATTTTTATTATTTGTATTCATCCATCCATACTCAATTTGTTCTCTTTCAATGAAATACCGCCCATGTATTTTAAAATCTGTAATTAGGCAATCAAAACCCATCGTTTATTTCGGTATTCCATCTCTATAACTTTATTCGGATTACATAGCACAATAAAAGTATGCTCTACATTTTTAGACACAATAATAGACCAAACTGAATATTAGCTAATGTCTATATATATGTAAAATAATTCAATCATTAAAAAACAGACCAAATTTGTTAAAGACAGAAAGTGTCACATAAAGATAAACATAACATGTTGCTTTTATGTATGCAACAGTGCCTAGATTTTTTTTAGACAAATTAAAGTTATAGTCTTGTTGTTTATAGAATTATATACAGCTGAGTCGCCAGACAGTGATAGTTGTTTCGTGGGCTCAAAAGCCTGCGGAGAAAACTGCATTGGTCTAACCTTATAGAAACGTAGCAGAGTAGCTGGTATTGCATATGACATATGCGCGCTCGTTGGCAAGAAGCAAGCGGCACTTTATAAATAAAATTATGTGTTTGAGCAACAACTTTTCTTTATTGCTTCTTTAATGGAAGATAAACCTTAAAACCTACAAAACACTTTACAACACAAAAAATAGTAATATAGTCTTACATTTAGCGGACAAGCCAAATTAATATGAAAAATTTGAAAATTGAAAAAGCAGTTGCAAAACCCTCACCTTAAAGATAAACAACAGACTTGGGGTTTAAAAAAGTAAATTACTCAACGTTCGGGCAAATTTAATGTAAAGCAATGCCGAAAGCAAATTAGATACTGCCGTTTTATGCTTTATTTCAGAGTTGCTACAAACTTATGCAATTACCCCTTTTAGTTTATGTTACAAGCAAACATACCTATTCTTCCTTTTTCAATAATTCGTTGGTGTTGTTCCAAGCATTACCTTAAATAGGTGATTGTTTGGGCACAATTTCGGTGGATATAAGCTTATGCCGATTACAGCATGTAATTATAACTTAGTACATAGCCACTAATATAACAAACATCCGCAGGCTTCTTACTGGAACCAGGTTCATGGTTTCTTTTAATAACTTTTTATATAATTTGAAACATAGATTGCAATCAGCGATTTTCTAAAAAAAAATCTTGTTTCCAAGCTATCAAGTTAACTTTTTAAATAGCCCACCCTCCTTTAATACGAGCGCTGCACAGTGCACTATTATAACATTCAACGCGGAAAGCTTGCCTGGCTACCCGTATATAATCAAGGGCAAGATCTGAGCTCTGATTATTTGTTCAAACGCAGCCTTTTGCAACACGCATCCACCAATGCATAACTAATCTGCGTTTTAACTAGCGCCTTTAGTTTTTATTTAAATGTTGGTCAATATATAAGTATTGTTAATTAAGTAGAGAGCTAAGAAAAATGCTTAACAAGCAAAAATGATTAGATGCATTGACTATGTAGGAAATTATGAATTAACAAGAGAATGCTTCATCTAGCTTGTCCATACAAAAAAGCCAATACTAGTTTATTAAGCAACCTTTTAATAAACTTTACCTGTCTTGTGCATACTGAATAAAATGAAATAGATAAAAAGTAAGAATAAAGGGTGATCCTGAAATTATGGCAGATCCTGTTCAGGCTTAAAAGCTCTGGTCTGTTAAAACGATGACAAAGAGGATCTAGTCTGCTTCACCACTAGGATTGTTTGCAAAGCATTTCTGTACGTAATTCCACCTTTCATTGTTAAGCATTTCCAATAAAGCTTTAAAATCAACCAACATTTCTCCCAACACCTCCTTACCTCTATCTGTTACACCTAAGGGCTCAAGCACCTCAAGCAATTCAATTGCCTTCTCGCATTTCTTGATTTTTATACTGTCTTTTTCCGTTTTCTGCATATTCGCTGTTTTTAGGTCGGCGGCGCGTTCAATAAGCTTACCACACCTATCAAAAAATTCGGCTTTCGCGTCAACTGGAAAACAGAAAAAATGGTATACTGCACAAACTGCAAGGCTCTCATTTTGGCTTTCTTCGCTGTTTTCCCTAATAAGCATCATATTATTCTTATCCAGAAGTTTACGCTCAGGTTTATTTTGATGTCTTCCAAGGATATAACCCCCTTCTGTATAGTTGGAGATTGTACTGTTTTCAGATAAGGATTCAAAACTCACTTGCCCATCTAGGCAATGCTCTCTAATATCATCTGGTTTATACAGCACAACCACAGTATATTCTACATTAACAGACATAATAGCAAGTCAAAAAATTTTAACTATTGTCTGTATGTAATCCAATAAAAAACAAACTGAGAATGCTTAAAATAGAGAATGTAGCAAAAAAGATAAAATAACAGGTTTGTTACACCCGCAACACTTTCGCGCTTTTATAAACAACTAGAATTACAGTTTTATTGCTTATAAAAGTATGTACAATTGAGTAGCCAGGTAGTGCGAGTCTTTCATTTGGCGGAAAAGGAAAGCTAATAAAAGCAAATAAAAATCGTAAAGAGAAACGGGAAAAGTCCCCCACACCGGAACGTTAAACAGGAGACTTGCGTTTTGAAACTAAAAATGAAGCTTCCTTTCTTCCACAAGCATGCACGTATGCATGTGTCTGTGCTAAACAAATGAATTACTCAACGTTAGGGCAAATTTAATGTAAAGGAATGCCGAAAGTGAATTAAAACTGCCCTTTTCTGCTTTACCCCCAAGCCTCTACAGACTTACAAAAATTACAGTTTATTTTCCAAAGAAGCTCATTTATTCTTCTTTCTTTTTCAATAATTTGTTGGGTTACTGCAGTTGTATCGTTTGCTCTTAAACCTGTTGTTACTGGAATTAGTTTTGTATTTACATTTTTCTTTCCTTTCCGCATTATGTTTATTGTCTTATGTAAGGGGGCTGTCCTCCGTGTCACGTAATCCTTATTAACATATTCTACGTATTGTTATACCGACCATTGCTAACACAAGCACCCGTAAAATTCAAGTTTTAATTCTGCAGAGTTGTATGTAGCCACCAACGTGGCAAATCACATTTTGCTAGTATGGTGGTAGTTGTTTGGACATGCCTTTTAAAGGGACCACTGTCTATCAAACCTAGAGATGCTTTTTGTTTTCTTCTGGGTTTCTATAATAAGCTAATAAAAGGCAGTTTAGGCGCCACCTAGCATACTTATAGTAACAAAACATATACTTATAGTTTTATTATATTTACACATCCGCGGTCTATAGCCAACCTCAGTATTAACTGACATAACTTGGAATTTATTCAGCTGTTTTACCTAACCCGCATATGCTTAACAATACCAACAAGCACTTAATTGAAGATTTTTTATTGCATTTTGTGTTCTCATTGCTTGATTTGTCTTTATTTAGCAAGGACCAAATAAAATTTAAAGTATGGAAAAGTAGGAAATACTGAAACTAGGATAAGTTCCACGTCTTTCAAAAGCTGCAGGTAGACTTAAATTATAGAAGGGTGTAACTTTTTAGGCAGCTAATTCTCTTTTTTCAACATCATCCCGGCTCAAAAAGTTTATCCACCTTCTTTTTTGTAGCGTTGTTAATAAATCATTGAATTCGTCTTTCATTGCTGCCAACTCATTTCTACCTGTTTCTGTTACACCAAAGGGCTGAACCGTTTCAAGCCAAACAATTATCTGTTGACATTCCTTAATTTTACAATCCATCATTTCCTTCTCTGACATACCTTCCGATTTATGTCCCGCTACACATTCAATAAGCTTGCTACCGTTGTCAAAAAAACTGGCAGTGCCATCAATAGGATAACAGAAAATATGATGTACTACACACTTTACAAGATCCTCTATATTGCCACCATGGTTCTCGTCTCCTACAATCTCCTCATTCTCCTTATCTAGCCAACCGCATGTAAATTCATTTTCACCCCTATTGATTGCATATTGTCTTCTTCCATAAGTAAAATATCCAACATTATCAGTTGAATTTTCAAAGTTTCTCATTAAGCGCTCGTAATTCCACAATCCTCCTAAAACTGTTTTCTCTGGCTCTTCTCTATCTGGTTTATACATCACAACCACAGTACATTCTACTTGCTCAATGTTTTCAATAAAATTGCCAGACATGATAATGAGCTAAAAAGGATGTTTAACTAACGACTCTAAATATGTGTGGAACAAGAAGATTACGGACCAAATATGCAGGAATAAATAAAAAAGAAAAATGAACACAGCACGCTGCTTTTATGTACTAGCGGTGCCTAATTCCTGCGCATAATTGGGGGAGGTTTAAGTTTTTGTTGAGTGAGGCCTACAGACTTGAGTACTTAAGCGACACCTATTACAATAGAATAATAATTGTTGAAATGTTTATGTTGGGCAATTACAAAAAAATTTGTAACAAAAAAAATATCTTTGAAGTCAAACAGAGTAATTGAGCCTTTGGAAATTATTAGAGTGTATTCAATTTTTAGCTCTCATGCAATAAACAGAAGACAGACTACTAATCATTCGGCTCTACCGAGAATGTGACAATACACCAAATAAATTGAAGATATCCATTTTCTTCTCCATTCTTAAGCTACTAAGTTCGTTTGCATTACTCCAGTTTTTTTTTTTTTGAATAAACCCAATCGCTTTGTTTTTGGGTGACTGCGGTTATAAGCTTGTTTTTGTTTTGGGGTAGAAGGTTTGGGCATTTACTTTCTAGTACACACCTTATTTATTGTACGCTGTAAGTCACGCACCAGGGAGTGCGCGCATATCGTGTGCAATGTCAACTACGCGGCTACATTTCATGACTTCAGGCCAATGCTACTTAGTCGCTAGCTTCCGCACTTATAAAACATATAAGCTTTTATTAGCATACTTTTCAGGCTAGCCACCACATAAAACAAAATTCTTTTGGCTATAATACTTGGCACGACGTGCCAATAATAGCTAAGGTTCTTGTATTGATATACACACACATAATGCATCTTAATATATAAAAACTAATTGTGCCCCACAAGACATGTTGCTTTAAATGAAAACAGGTGTACATTGCCCTATTATATTTATGGCAACAGTTAAACACTCTGCAGCGCTGAGGAACTCGGTATTTCATGATACTTCTGAGTGTAGAGACAGAGCAAGCCCTGCTTCTGCTTTAAACTATAATATTTGCATTTTATGTATTTTGCAATAAAAAGCAGTTCTGATAGGGATGACTACAATTAAAACACCGCTTGGACCAAAGAATAAGCCAGCATAAATCGTAAACTATGATATGTCTGGAAATGAAAGTATGCCTTCAAGATTGCTCAATCTTGGTCTCCTCTTTGGTTTCGGCAATAGTGTCGATCAGGTCTGATGCTGCATCTTTTGGTGACTCGAGTTGGTCATCATTCTCCTGTTTCTCCTGTTTTTCGCTCTCCTGGCTCTTCTCCTGCTTGGTATTCTTGATATCTTCCAGCTTCTCCTTTCCCTGGACGTCGTCCTGCTTTTCGCCCTTCGCTACAGCTGCCTTTTGTACCTCGGCCTGGCGCTTGGCTTGTGAAGCCGCTGCGATCTTCACACCTTCACCAATAGGCATATTGAATATGCTGCTTAGGATAATGTCATTCTTCTTCAGCGCTTCGTTCTCCTTTGTGCCCTCTGTTGTGGCTTTTTCGCGTTCCTCAGGGGACATGTTCTCCATCATAATGCTCCTGTTACAGTTTGCAGACTCGAAATTGAGCTTGAGCATCTCCTCGCGCAGTTCTCTAAGCCGAGTGTTGTTGACCATCTCTGATGCAGCATAAAAGATGCTTCCGCCCCATCCTTTCTGCAGCTTCTCAGCTTCCTGTACAACACTCATCATTTCAGCATCGTTCTCTGCCTCGGCTGCGTTGAACTGATGCAGAAGCTCCTCTGACATTGCTCCAGACTTTACCAGGCTTAGTAGCGTAGGCTTGTTGGTTTTGATTTCAACTGCCCGCATAATGTCGGTCATGGCCCGCCGGAATAGCGCCGAACGAAGGGTTTCGCTGGGAACTGCCGTGGATGCGGTCTTCTGTAGATTTACTAGTGCATAGTAGATGTCACGCTCCGGGTGCGAGGGGTACCACGCCTCAAGCATAGTTAGCTTCTGCGCCTTGCGCTTGTGATAGTAGTGCACAAAGGTGCCGAACACAAGACCCCACCCGAGAATGTACACCAGCAGCATACCCGTACCCGACGCCATCTTGAAGTATTGTTCTAAGTGAACTAGTCTTTTATGATGGTCTGGAAATGCAAGAAAGATTTGCTGTTGAGGATGATTTGGAACAGAAGTAGGCAAGCAAGGTGTCTGCCAGGCCTTTAGCTCTTCGCGAATGCTTCAGCAGGTAGGACCAATCACAGCCGGATAACACATTCCACAGGTGATCGAAATTAGCAAATTGTCAAGCTGTGATCACGATGAAAAAAAAAAAAAAGAGTTCTTCATAGCACTCAGAATCGTCTGAACAGCTTGTCTTTTGCACGTCTCCCTTTGCTTGTCTAATTGAGCTTCCTAGTCCTGAACACACTTGTCATACAGCCACAGGATCTTGATATTTTATCCCCACACGAGCCATGCTTTTGCAGCCGTACGTAATGCCCTAGCGACACTAACCTGCAGCGCAACCCTGTTCTACCAAATATACCTGATACTAACCAGTTGAGTTCATATACACAATGTACCCTTGTCTTCTCCACAAACTGTAGGAAGGCAAAGAATGCGCGTTCAAAGCGGTTTCTCACTAACCGCGATCCAAAGGTCTTTGAGAACCCAAAGACATCAATATTTGTGCGTGGCAGCACAACCAGCCAAGTGGTTTTGGATACGCTGAAGGATCTATACTCGCTCAGCAAACCTAATGCGATAAACTTTACGAAGAAGAACCAGATCCATCCATTTGATGATGAGACCGGCATAGAGTTTTTTGCGCGCAAAAACGACAGCTCACTGTTCGCAGTCGGCATGCATTCAAAGAAGCGGCCGCATAATCTGATACTTGGGCGGACGTTTAATCATCAAGTGCTGGATATGGTGGAAATGGGTGTCGAACGGTGCACAACGATAAAGGAGATCAACTCTAGGGTCTGTGCGGCAGGGACCAAACCCCTGATGGTGTTTAACGGCGAGGCTTTTGCTCAAAGCGAGCAGATGATTAGGCTTAAAAACATCCTTCTGGACTTTTTCCGCGGCGAAAGCGCTGACAAGGTGTCGCTAAAAGGTCTTGAGTGCGTTATTACAGTGACTGCAGGGCCTACTGGTATTAATGGAGAGCCTGGGTTGGTATTCCTTCGCACGTATACCACTAGTCTGAAGAAGTCCGGCGTGCGTCAACCGCGCATCGAGTTAGAGGAGATGGGCCCAGCATTGGATCTCCGTATTCGCCGTGTGCGCTATCCAATTGACGAGATGTGGAAGCAGGCCACAAAGGTGCCAAAGGAGCTCTATCAACCCAAGGTGAAGAACATCTCGCGCGACGGCCTCGGTGACAAGTATGGTCGTGTGCATCTTGGCAAGCAGGGGATCGACAAGATCCAAACCAGCAAGGTCAAGGCACTACGAAAGAGACTTGACAACAAGCCCAGCAAAAGGCAAAGAACTGATGATATGGATGAGAGTTAGATTACGATTCATTTTCAGGAGCCTTAATCCCATTAAACGCGTTCTCAGCAAACCAGCGTGGGCATGTCCATCTTTTGTTTTTCCATTGCACAAAAAAGATGCTTCTCAGTAGGATTAATTCTGCCAATATTGGCATTGGCAATCAAGAGGAGAGTAGCAGCTGAGAAATGCTGTGTATGAGGATTCTGTTAGTGGACGCTGCCTCTAATTCTTATTTGACTGCTCAACCTATCCCCAACCTTTGGTAGATAGCTCGCCTTTGGAGCTATTCGTTTAGCCCCTCATCATCTGGCCCAAAATGCCTGTCTTGGGGGTTTTGCAAATGTGAGATGTTCTACCTTGAAAGTGGTAGCCAATGGGTGTCGTTATCAATTGCGCAATCTAGCATCTTGATCTTTGGCGGGCAAGATGCAAGGCAACTCCGCGCTTGCATTGATCAGACAAAGAAATAGAGAGGCTCGCCCGTCGCCATCCTGCTGCCGCCCACTTCTCGCCCTTCATGAGTCTTATGCTTTTAATGCGCGCAACTCGGTCTTTTGTTTGTCTTTCTGCTCTTACAACTCCCTCTGTATATTTTGCACTGATATAATGGCCGAATCTTTTCGCGATCCACAGCGGGGTGGTTCACTTATTGTTGCCTGGCAGATCAAGGGAAAAACCGTCCTGATCGTCGGCGGCGGTGCAGTCGCTGCCAGCCGCGTATTCAATGCCTTGGACGCTGATGCACACGTAACAGTTGTAGCGCCAGAGTTGTGTGCTGAGCTTCAGTACCGCTCTTCATCTGCACAGATTGTGTGGAAAGATCGAAAGTTTGTCGACACCGATTTGGAGCAGGTTGATATGGTATTGACAGCAATTAACGATGTCCAAGAGTCACGGCGAATCGCCGGTCTGTGCAAGCAGCAGCGGATTCCAGTGAATGCCGCAGACATTAACGATCTCTGCAACTTTTGGTTTATGTCTACCCACAGGGATCATTCAGTTCAGGTTGCAGTCAGCACAAACTCAAAGGCACCGCGCTTAGCAAACA
Organism: Coemansia sp. RSA 988; assembly: GCA_027577275.1. Taxonomy (NCBI): domain Eukaryota; kingdom Fungi; phylum Kickxellomycota; class Kickxellomycetes; order Kickxellales; family Kickxellaceae; genus Coemansia; species Coemansia sp. RSA 988. Next base: position 47,895 of record JANBQQ010000015.1, on the reverse strand, counting down.
GAATTAGACGCCAGATAGCCTCGGCGCTGCCGCGAGGCACTGGACTTGCGGTCGAACAAATTGGCAGGCTGAGGAAGCGCATCCGGGAAGCAGACCCAAAGCCAGAAAACAGCAAACGGCGTATGACTTGGCTGACGCAGCTCTGCGACTACTGGCCAATTGAACAGCTAGCAAAACTTGATGCTGATAATATTGATACATTACTTGACGCCTACGTACAAAACCACGACCCGCAGAGCGTCAAAATTGCACAAGAATCAACCACATCCTTGTCATCATCAGGGATGCCTAGTCCTGTGATGCAGACTCGCGCAGCGGATGCCCATTTGCCAGAGCCTGTGGATGGGAAGAAGGGCAGTCTTGTCTTAGTTGGCGCTGGTGTAGGCGACCCAGAACTGCTGACTGTCCGTGCTTACAAGGAACTCAAGCAAGCCGATATTGTACTAGCAGATAAGCTGATTCCGGAGCCTGTTTTGGATATTATTGACTGCGAGATCTACACCGCGCGCAAATTTCCAGGTGCTGCCAGCGAAGCTCAAGACGATCTGTATAGACGTGGCTTGGAGGAGCTAGCAAAAGGTAGGCGTGTTGTACGGCTGAAGCAAGGCGACCCATTTGTATATGGCCGCGGTGGTGAGGAGATACTATTCTTTCGCAAGCACGGATACGAACCAGACGTTGTACCAGGACTGACCAGCGCTATAAACGGGCCTGGACTGTGTGGCATTCCAGTCACCCACCGCGGCGTAGCTGACCAAGTGCTTGTGCTGTCAGGTGCTAACCGGAATGGTGATCTCCCAATGGTGCCACCGTTTATGGCTACACGGACGCTAGTCATTTTGATGGCTGTCAAGCGACTGGAGCGAATAATGGAGCTTTTGCGTCAACAGGGATTTCCAGCTGATTTGCCCGTAGCAATTGTCGAGCGCGCTGGGTGCGCCGATCAGCGCACGGTACGTGGCACACTGTCCACGATCGGGGGAATAGTCGAGCGTGTTGGTCACAATGCACCTGGCCTTATTGTTGCAGGACATGCAGTCAATATACTCTCTGATGCCGCTATCCAAGATCGCTACCTGGACCCGTCAACTCTAGGCCTGCACTCAACAGAATAGTCCGGGTCATGATTTAATTATTAGCGATACTGTGATTTCTGAGGTCTTTTGTTGGTGCAACGCGTCGAAAGAGTCAGAAACGTTCTTTTTTGCATCGCATTTTTGGTCTCCTATCCATTCTCTTTTTTCTTGCGAAAGACTGCAACCTTCTGCTACCACAAGCTATTGTAAACACATAGGGGTTCTGCTGTATTCAGTGGCGATAGCAGATACTCGTTCAGTAGTAGCAATTAACGCGTACATAAAACCTTGCTGTTATACTTGGGGCTAATCTTTTACAAGCAGCTTGGATTTACATTTTATTTTACTCATATACATTGCTTCTTCCTCCTTGTTCTTAATTCCTTGCTTGTGTTGGCGCGTAGTTAACGTCTGGCACGCTTCGCGCTGTAAGTTTTTAGGCGGTATATAGCACAGGTTTATGACTTCCAGCAACGATCAAGATAGAGATATCTTAATGCGGTCACGGTCGCCTTCGCGCGGGCGCTCACCACCTGGTGATGGTGGCTACACCCCACCGCCAATGATGGATGACCGTTATGACAGCCCAGGTAACAGGAGCGGCGACGATCACTACAACGGCAACGGCGGCCCTGCTCGTGGCGGGCGCAGTCGGGAAAGAAGCTTCAGCCCTGGCCGTAGTCGTAGCCGCAGTTATAGTTACAGTCGCAGTCCTGTACGCGATAGGGGGTTTAGCCGCGGGCGTGGCCGCTTTAGCCGCAGCCCTAGTATCAGCCTCAGTGGGAGTCGCAGTCGTAGCTATAGCCGCAGCCGGAGCCGCAGTCTTAGTAGAAGTTTTAGCAGGAGTCCTAGATTTAGCCGCGGCCGTAGCCGCAGCTTGAGCCCCAGAAGATACATTTCACGCAGTCCCAGCCCTCGCAGATCCATAAGACGTAGTAGATCGAGAGGGCGTGGCAGAAGCCGCGGCCCAGATTCTAGGCTGGCTGGCGGCGAAGATCTCCACAAACGAATGTTGGTTATAGTTGATCCCACAGCAGAGGCCGGCGCTCCTCATATACGGGAGATATTTGGGGAATATGGCGAGCTTGCAAAAGTGAGAGTCAAGCCCTCGTTCAAGCGCATTAGAGCGCGGAAAGCATATATTGTATATGTAAAAGAAGAATGTGCGCAGAAAGCTCTCGACTATATGGACGGTGCCATGATCGGTGGCAAACAGATTTCTGTCAACTTTGCCAACGACGAAGATATAGAAGAGCTGAAGACTGACATGAATCGGTCACGCGGCGGAAAAAATCCTAATAAGCGTCGCAATAATCGTGGAGGCCGCTCAGGCAAGAGGCGCAGATTATCGCCTTCTCCTTCCAGGACCTACCGAGGTAACGACCGCTCGCCATCGCCATACCGCCGTAGGAGATTTACATCCCGTGGCAGGCGCTCTCCTATTCGCTCAAATTCGCCATATGCACGCGATCATTATAGCGGCTCAAGACGCTACAATCGCTCACCATCACCAAGGTATGGCGGATATCGCGGCAGACGGTTCCATCGTAGCCGCTCAATTTCGCGCCATAGGAGGTAACTTGTTCAGTAGCACAATAAGCTAGAGTTCAATGTGTCAGAAAAAATTTTGCCCGACGCGGAGAGCACATCAAAGGCAATATGTTCAGGTTTTATTCTTCGTGCAGAAAATTAACCCTCTTCAGCAGGCTGCTGGCACCAAGGCTGTATGCCTAAATTGATAAGATGTTGTGAAGATGAAGTCACCAAATTGGTTTTATTGTCAATCCAGATATTGCCCAGCACATAAAAAATTATACATTGTTTAGTAGCCGACTTCCGTCTTTAAAGCACGCACAGTGCATGAGGAAAATGATGATTATTGGCTCTACATTGCATGGATTTTGCTTGTCAATGCTAACTCAGAATTGAATTTAAAATTGGATCGGCTGCTAGTAGATCCTTATAGATGCGATTTCTGGGAATATGCCACATAACCTATCATGCGACAAGCAAGTGTAGTGCTTACATGTGCCAAGAGTTGTGTTTTAAATGCCAGCTTACGACTTCCCTTGTTTTACCTTTTTCGGTTGTTGAAAAAGTGTTTCTTACACCCTTTTCTGTTGTCCAAAACTTCGAATATGGCAAACGGCATTGACGCTAGCGCTGAAGCACTTCCTGACACCAACATTGCCACTAGCGAGTCAGTACCTCTTCTTAGTGTCTTGCCATCAAGCACCGATCTCGAGATTTCCAAGCGTGATACAACCGAGCCGTACTTTGTTGTTGCCCTAAAAGAGCTACACTGGCTATTGTCATCATCAACGCTTACAATACTGGTAGTGGTGCTCCAGGCATCATTTATCTTTGTCAATGTCTTGTCTGTAAGCCGTGTGGGTGCCAAAGAGCTTGCGGGCATGTCAGTCTCTGTCACTTACTTGACTATCATTGCTATGGCGCCATTGATGGGTCTGGCATCGGCAATGGAGACATTTTGTAGCACAGCCTTTACAGCCTCAGAAGATAAGACCGCTGTCGGGTTTCATTTTCAACGTGGCCTGTTTGCGATATTTACCTACTCCCTTATGATAATACCACTTCAGTGGTATACAGAGGATATAATGCTTCTGTTAGGACAAGATCCATATGTCGCCAAGCTCTGCGGAATATATCTTCGCTTAAACATTATTGGTGTGCTACCTTGGGGAGTCTTTGAGGCATACAGGTGTTACTTGCAAGCGCAAGGTATTATGCGCGTAGGCACTATTGTTCTTTTGTTTGTTGCACCACTTCATTGCTTCAACAACCTCACTCTTGTGCACTCCAAGTATTTTGGGCTTGGGTTCACTGGAGCGCCCATTGCAAATATTATAACTGACACCACGCTTCCCACTCTTACAGCTATTTACATGTATCTAAGCCCAGACACCGGAACGTGGGGTGGATGGGACAGGCGCGCACTGCAAAATATGTCTGAATACTTTCGCCTAGCCGTGCCATCGGTAATAACTGTATGTGCCGAATGGTTTGGTTTTGAACTTTTAGCATTTGGGACCTCATACTTTGGCACCAACCAGCTTGCTGGCCAAGCTATTATGCTTAATACTGTTGTTATAATCACTCGCATAAGTCTTGGCCTTGGATTTGGGACCAGTGCTCGCATAGGCAACTTGATAGGCGCAGCAATGCCTCGAAAGGCTCGTATAGCTGGGAATGTATCTGTTGCTGTGTCAGCACTTATCGGAACTTTGTGCTTAATATTTATAGCCGCAGGTGATAGATGGTGGATACCTATTTATACATCAGATCCTCTGGTTATCTTTGAGATCAAAAAGCTCAAACCAGTAGCATGTCTTTTGCTGGTCAGCAACGGCCTTAACGCCATATTCTCTTCAATTCTACGCGGTATTGGCAGACAAAAGATTAGCGCAAACACTTATCTAATTACTTTCTATGCTTGTGCTGTTCCAATCTCGCTGTATTTGGCATTTTACCGTCATATGGAGGCAGTTGGGCTATGGCTTGGGTTGTGTATAGGTGTTATTCTGTCCAGTATCGTTCAGGTTATTTACATTTACATGTGGATTGACTGGAAGGATGAGGTAAGGCTGTGCCTTATTCGTCTTCACCGTAGCCAAAAGAATATCAGTTGCAATGCTTCAGAGGCAAACAGTTTAAATTAAGCATGGTTGTTTTGGAGCAGAATTTCTTTTAAAAAATCACAAGCAATGTCTTTTACTCTATAAGTGCTAGCGCTAAAAATAAGAAGCGGCTGTAATAATGCCCTTGTTTATATTTAAAGCCATGCAAGAAACTTTGGCTTTGTTGCACTTGTAAATTGTGTGCGATCACTGTGACTCGGTTGGTTGTGTGCTACTTTGCACTGCCCTTGGTAATAACCAGTCCTGATTGGCTAGCGCTAAAGTTGTTTTAGCACTGACGCAACCACCACAAACCTCTGTCTTTGTTTTCACTTCACTGTTGCCTCTGTGCATCTATGATACAATTTAAACAATGAGCGTAGCAGAATTACAGGAACCTGGTGTGCTTGCGGGGTTCTTAGTTAAACGTCAGCTAGCGGAATGGGTTCCGGCTGACATTCAAAAGCAGTTACCTGCTGGACATCGTCACACCTGGGTGTTGCCACAAATAGCGTACACTCGACTAAGCAACACCGTGGCTAGCAAATGGCGCGGCATGTGCAGAGATTGTCTCTGTCAACTCAACGTAATGGTCGAAACTGAGGGAACCAACTCGCAAAACGCATGCATTGACGACTCCGGCCACCATTTCCACTCAAAATTGAACACTATAGCCGAGACCAGCGACGACCAGGAGAATGGAACTGAGGAAATGTGCCACGGAAGAGTGCGGTGCTGTAAATGTGGGTTAGCAGCGCGGATGTGGCAGCAACCTCCTATTATTGAGCCTGCAATGGCAGCCGCGCTGGCGAGAGCTCGTTTGGATGCACAGAGCCACCATCCAACACAAGGCACACGCGACCTGATGAGCACAGTAACAACACTTTTCAAAATTGTTAAAAACGCCTGTAGTGGTAACAGCAGGCCCATCAAAGTGAGCAGCGAAGCACCACGACGACTGCTTAAGTTTGACCCACCATGCAACCACATATTGGAGATACTTGGATTTGAGTTGGTACAGGAACTCGAGTTCCACCCTCCAGGGATTGTTCATATTGCAGGCAAGGCTCTGGACACAGAAAATACTGATAAGGATGCGAGCGTGGCGCAAATGAAGACATCGCTGATGTTTAGACGGCTTGAGCATGTGCGCGAGGAGCTAAGCATATGGGCAGGACAGATACAGCGGCAACTGCCTAGGGACGAGCGCCAAAGTGCTTATGTGCCCAAACATGTCAGCGAGGGCTTGGGAGATGTATTGGGAGCTCACAACTACAAGCGTCGACCAGGAAGCTCTTCGTTGGCGATGGGGGCTGGGACGTTGCAGAATGGCAAGCGCACTGCAGTCGAGGATGCATTCCACGCTCTAGGAGCGCCAGAGGATGCGGCCGATTCCCTGGTGGCGTGGGCATACATGCGATTGATGGAAGAGGACCAGTCGAGCGATCCTCTTTTTGGGCCACGGGCTCGTTGGCGGTTTGACAGCTTGGTAACAATCAGTGCTGCGCGGTCTTCAAAGGAATTGGGCGTGTTGGTAGATAATGAGCGGGAGCGTGGCATGGTGGCTACAGGAGCAATACAGGCAGCATGCACGGCGCTATTTGGAGAACCCCAGTCTGATATCGAGAGTGTAGATGGCGACACTATCCGCGAGGTGTTTTTAGCGCGTCTGAGAGAAGCAACGGCGTACAAGGCTAAGATGGAGCTGGCCGAGCATTTGGCTGTTATTGCAGATGCGAAGCAGGATCAGTCGCTAAAGAGCTACGCTTCAAATGTGCTATCCGATCTCGAGGCGAATGCTGAAATACAGCAGGGCAGTCCCGGAGTCAGCGCATGGAAGGGAAAGGTGGACACATGGGAGCAGCTGCCAGTAGGACTAAAGAACATTGGCAACACTTGTTACCTGAATTCAATTCTGCAGTGTTTGTTTTCGATCCTGCCTATTAGACAAGCAGTCATGTGCTTTGGAGACGGTTCGACGTGGAACGAGAAGCTTGTCGTGGGGCGCCAAGATAGCGCGCGGCTGTTAACAAAGGACGAACTAGCGGTGGCATTGAGGTTTGTTGCCCTGCTGAAAAAGCTGTTCGAGTCGCTGATCAGTCAAAGGGTTGAAGGCTGGGCGTCTAGTCGTGTGCGCAAGAGCGCCGGTGATCATCCATTGGCTACCAATATCAATCTGACACCACTGACTGTGACACCGGATCAGGAATTAGCTGATATGTTACTACTACGCGTTGGCAGTTCAGGAGCTGCTAATACTAGTGGAGATAGCACGCTTGCGAGTGGATCAAGTACACAGCCCGCTCGTCAGCAACAGCAACAGCAGGATGTCGATGAGTGCATGGTACATTGCATTGGACTTCTGGTACATGCTTTACCTCCGTCTGACAAGGAGACCGGGTTAAGCGAGTCCGACCAAACGTGGATTTATAAGCTGCTGACGGGACATTTGGAGCTGGCAACGGAGAAACTGAGTGCGGGTGGGGCCGATGAGGTCGAAAAGCCTCTGGTGGATGCTTTCATCAATCTTAACCTCAACATTCCGACTGAATCTGCAGACATCAACGATTGCATTGACTCATTCTTTGCGCCTTCTGCAATTTCAGGAGGAAGCGAGTTAATGGACACGGACTCACCAAAGCAAGAGCTTGTACGACGGTCACGGATCAGAGATGCGCCGCCAGTGTTGTGTATCCAAGTGCAGCGAGTGCAATTTGATATGGCAACTATGCGGCCATTTAAGATTAACTCACATCTGCGTTTGCGCGAACAGATATCACTGACGCCGTTTAAGCATTTTGATGGAGCGGCAGCTGCCCACATACAGCGTCACGAATTACAGCAGCGCATAGCCGCAATTGTTGAAAAATTGGCTGCGTTGCATGTCCCGATCCAGACGCCAGCAAATGACAGCGTCAGTGGTGCGCCGGTATCAGTCGTGTCGGCTATGGAGCGTGTCCAAGCATTCATGTCAGGTATCAGTCGCTGGGCTGACCTTGACGATGCCAAGGCGCTTTTGGATGATCTGCCTGGCCAATCTGCGGCTTCGATTGCGAACTGCGCCGACGATATTTCAAAGCAGTTACGTCAAGTGTCGACAGCACTGAAGGATGCGCGCTTACAATGGGAGGAGGAGCTGAAAGAAGCGCATATCCAGCTGGAAGACATTTATAATGATGTGCCCATAGATGATACGGCGTATACACTACATGCCGTGTTTATCCACAGTGGTGCAACGCCCGAGTTTGGCCATTACTGGGTGTACATTCGAGACTTTGATAAAGAGAAGAACCTGACAAGATGGCTCAAGTTTAATGACTCGAATGTCTCGGTAGTGGATCCAACAGAAATCTTCAGGGATGCACCAAAACCCGGCGAGGAGACTGCCAACCCTTACTATTTGGTATATGTGCGCACTAGTGAGATGGATGTCATGGTGGATCTTGGGGTCTAGCAATAGTTTCGGAAAATATAGTGCTTGATTATGTTATTGGAGAGTGGGGATCAAACTTTTGCTTGCGATCCATTTTGTTTGCTGTACTTCTCTTTCACATTGGTACCTACGCAGCAATATTATTCTTAAATTCTGTTAGACATACTTGACAAAACTCGAATTTCGATAAACAAGACAATCGAGGGGAAATGTTTTGTACATTTGCGCGCTTTGGGAGATCTCTAGGAAAGCTTGTTGTGGCACGGTATGCTCCAGCTGACATAGTGATTCAGAGAAGGACTCTACACCAGACGTTGGCTGTGAGAGAGCTGCCGCCAGGGTTCGATATGAACCACCCGGTTATAAATAAGATGCAGGGCAACGAGCGAGTGCAGAGGACGATGAGCGAGACGATGCTGCTGCTACAACAAAAGGGTGTCATTAGCGGAGCAAACCCAAAGCCGCCGTCGTTTATGAAGATTATGCAGATGATGAGCGATACAGAGATCAAACAGCAGATAATGAAGCTGCAACAGGTAATGAAGGAAGAAGGCATTAATTTCTCGCAGACAGATATGATGGCACTTATCAACGGACAAGGGATAATGCCCGGCAATGCAGCAAACCATAGCGATGATAGCACTGCAGCGAAGACATTGGATAAGGAAGCGCCAAGCGAGAAGAAGGGGTTGTTTAAGCGGATAGCCAGCTCATTCAAGTCAGGCTCATAGATGCCATATTGCTTGTTTCTGTGTTTAAAAGTGCGGTTTTTACTTTGCAAAAAGTGACGTTGATGAAGAGATCGGGTGAGCAAGCCATAAATAGCAAATATGTGGGAGTGCATTTACATTGAAAGCGTAATGCAGGTTTAGAGTACCAACAAGAGAACCCCAACTTGTTTTCTGCTGTTTAATCTAGGCACGTAACATACACAAAGAACTAGATCAACGTCCTTACATCGCAAGCGGCGGCGGGTGGGAATAGATAATATAAAATGGACTACCGCGATAGGGATGGGTACTTACAAGAAGATGTACTGAGAGTACTCGGACGATCAATGACATCAAACACAAGCGCAGACAGCACAATAGTGGAGCCATCGTACGGACGACTGCGCAATGGGAACTATGAGGATGACGAAGCGGGAGCAGAGGCAGTGGATTTGTCTGACAGCTCGTCAACAACAAGCACAAATTCCTCAGGACTATTTTCCAGAATGTCGTTTGATGAACATCAGCAGGAGTGGGAGGATGCTAAACGAATGTTGTACGCAGCCTTCATCGGCACGCTACTACCGATGGCCTTTCGATACATTGGGCGGAGGACAACGTTCAATCTGTGGACGCGGTTTCTGGAAACATACTTCAAAACGTAACTGAGATCTGTAGCAATGCAAACCTTTAAAAATTACTGTAGCTTGGGAAGGTGTTAGTGTTTGTGTTGCAGGAAGGGGGGGGGGGTGTTGTTCGCGCATGGTCGGGGGGATTGTTGGTGGTGTGGTTTACATTGGCATTGGCGTTGGTATTGGTGGTGGAAAAAAGGGAAACAGAAAATATTATGACAGCTCCTCCACAAGTGTACAGTGCTAGTTGGTATACGTGAGTGGTACGTCTGTGTATAATATTTAACAGCTCTCAGAATGCAATGTTGCAGTCTGGATTCCATCCCACTGAACACAACGAGGTTTTGATAGTCCTTGTGCCAGCGCTGTCCATGACAAAATAAAAAATACTTAACGATTACGCGTTACTGATGCCAACTATTAAGCTAAAAATGGGAAAGAATTCCTTGACAGGGAACTCTCGAGGTAGCAGCTCTCCTGGCGCCGCGAATGCTCCTTTGGAGTATGGATGGAAACACAAACATCTAGAGCATCCATGGCTTGTGCTGTTGTGGATCTGCATATACACAAATCCCGATGGTTTTCATAGATCTCCAGCTCCACTGCAACAGGTTTGAAGTATATTTTTAACAAAAAGAGATTAGAAAAGCTGCTGATAGAGTGCACTGTTACTTTATAGTGTGCTGTTTTGTGCCATGGTGTTCTGCGTCCGGCAGGTATAACTCCAACTACTCTGATGCATTTTATGGTCTAATTCCTTGGCTACTTTGCTGTTGGCTTTCACTGCCAGCCTCTGCTACTCATGAGATAATTGCCATTGGCTGCTTCCTTCTCTGCCGCCAACGCCACAAAGCAAGCGCACTGCCCGAATGGCGCAAACCCGCAATACCAAATCTCGCGATAATAATCAACCACCCACGCTAATACTTCATAGCAAATTAATTGTTGACTTTTCTTGGCAAATTTTCTTGACAGGTTTTGTTGGTCACGTAGCGTCCGGGCCATACGCGATTTACGCATTGAAAATTTTTTTTAGGCGTTTTTGTGAGTCAGTTGGGTGTTCTGGGCACAGTCCCCCTCCCCCCGCTATCAACAAGTCTTCCACTTTTATAAGCAAGCGCACGTTCGCATCCTTTACATAACGCTCATAAAACACTTTATTTCCACTCGATCTCAAGACA